>CADDIJ020000125.1:0-39328 GCA_902809745.2 Tetradesmus lagerheimii
TGACATAGCACGTGTGTAGCGTTCATGGTGAGCGATGTGAGACCCGTCAGTGCTGCAACTACCGGCAGCGCGGCAGGGCTGAACATGTGAACGCCAACCAGCTTCAGCTTGCGCAGCTGTGTCAGCCGTACTGAAAATGCTGACACTGCTGTCTCATCCACTGCTGTACACATCTCGATCTCGAGGCGTAGTCGGGTTAGGTTCGTCAGTGCTGTTAGCTGTATCACATCTGCACGATTGCAAGGGTACTGCTCTATCAGCTTCAGTACGCGCAGCTGCTGCAGGCCTGCTAGGTGTGCACACCACGGCTGCGCTGGCTGCACCTCTGTTCCGAGCAGCTTCAGCCGCGTCAGACTGCTGGCTGCACCCAATGACCTCAGCAGTGACAAGCTTGCTGCTGATGCAAGCCCATCACCATCTCCTGCATGCCCAGCGCCAGGCAGCAGCCTGAAACAACATCATGCACTTCAAAGCTGACAGATGCTGCCATGCTGGTGCTTCTGGGCCTGCGTGCTGGTATGCTTCATCTCCGTAATCAAGCGCAAGATGCGTCAGCGCTTTTAGCGTCGATAATGGTTGTAGCTTTTCCCGCCCTAGCCAAGCCTGGTGCAGCTCTAGCTGCTGCAGCTGCCGGAGATCTGTGAGGTTGAGATGCTGAACGCTGCTGCTGCTGCTGTGGCTGTTGGTGAGTTCTATGAAGGGGGCGGCGGCGTTCACTGTCAGCCCTGTGAGGCTTGCAGGCAGCTGCGAGCCGACAGCAGCAAGCCCCTGCAGGTGCAGCTGCTGCAATGCCGACAGATGGCCCAACGCTATGAGTGTGCTGCTTTTGCTGATCACCTCTCCAACCTCCATCGTCCATACATGGTCGATACACATGGACAGCTGCTGCAGCTGCCTTTGCAGCAGCGATAAGTCGCTGCCTGGTGCCACTACGTGCATGTATAGCTTGGTTAGCTGCAAGAGCTGGCCCACTGCCGCCAGGCATTCGCTGCGAGCCCAAAGACGTTCCTTGAAGAGCTCCCAGTGCAATTGCTGCAGGTTTGTGAGTCGTGCCAAGCCATCAATGAAAGCATTGCTGTTCACTGCAACTTTGTGAGCCCATCTGTAAGAGTCACGTAGCTCCAGCCGTGTCAGGGCTGCTGCAGGCAGTGCGTGCAGCAGCTCTGTGGTGAATAGAAGGTACAGCCGCACGCCGCGCAGTCGCAGCAGCGGTCCTGGCACTGCTGCTGCTGCTGCAGGCTGAATCGCTGGTGCTGTTGCTACAGCTGAAACTTGCTCTGCCGCAGCTCTGGTAGCTGCCTGCAGCATGCTGCGTGCCAGCAGCGTCTCTGCGTTGAAAAAGCTGATCTGAACGTCTCGATCTGCATCGCCGTGACAACGTTGCTGGAACATGAGCTCTCCAACGAGACCGCTGTGCTTCAGCAACCAGGCGGCAAAGCACGACAGCTGGGCAATGCTGTGAGGGTTGACAGAGTGATAGGGGGAGCTGCCAGGTGTTATGCTGAGGTGGCCTGCACTGCACTGCTGTACTGCTGCCCGCCATGACTTGCAAGTCTGCAGCAGGCTGCACACTGTTGTGATGTCACTGGTAACTGCTGGGTGCTGCAGTGCCACTGACAGGGCCTCGTAGGAGGTGACCTGGTGAGTGCAGAATGTGGACAGGATTTGTTATGAAATGACTGAAGCAGAACAGCACAGCAGGCATGGCACGCTCTGCTGATCTACTGCATTGCAGGACAGCCCACTTGCACCTGCTGCTGTGCTTCTCTGGACCACCTGGCTGTGCCCAGTATGTTGACTTTGACAGCACTGTAGGTTCCGAAACCATTGTTGCCGTTGATTGACTGACGGATCAGGAAAAAACGCATGCCTGCACGCACCTGGCAGTCGCTGTTGCTCTCCATGAACTGGTGTTGCTGCTGCTTCTATTGACGCTGGATTGAAGTGCACGGAGAAGGAATGTGCCCCCACAAGTTGTTTAAATTCAGGTGTTGACAACTATTGCTGTTCGTTCAGCGTATCATTGCAGCCCGAAGCTCGCTGACCAGTCAGATATACATTCTTTGTCCGGCGAGCAGGAACAGCATATGCAGCTCGATTTCCCGTTTTGATCAAAGTCTCGCTCACATTGTGGGCGATAGCAAAGCTAGATATCGACGCAAGAACGGATGCAGCAGGCCCAGGTGTTACAACCATTTAAATCTAAAAATTTGACCACATTTTGACACGGGAGCACTGGGCAAGGTCCGTCCTTTGCAATGAACTAGAAGTGATGACGACAAACGGCGAACTAATTTCCTTCCAGACCTGTATTGTTGACGCGCAGACCAGGCCCTGCATTATGGCACCGTGGCATAGGCTACTGGCTGTCCAGAGTTCGGGTTCCTGCTGCAGCTGTACACAGCATCTCAAACAGCATCTCAACACAGAAAAACTCAAGTACCATTGTTTTCACCAGTCTGTACGTGAACTCACTCGTGCCAAGTCAAAAGAACTTAAGGTCATTAACCCACGTAGCAAGTAGCTACTTTATAGAGTGTTGCTGCTCCTCACATGAGCGGTGGGCTGTTGCAAACAAATCAATCGCCAGGCATCCACATGCGTCTAGACGTCATGCCCAACTGCACTGCTTGATTGAATTCTTCACGTGCGTGCGCCACTGCTGAAGCGAGGACCCAGCACCATCTGCTGTGCCTGTTTGCATTCCATGCTGGGTGCAATACTGCTGCAGCTGATTGTCAGGCTATGAAAGACAATGTTTCAGAGCGCTTATTGATAGTTGTGGGCTCACCTGATCATCACAAAACCGACCCGTGCCTGAATTGAACAAGCAAGCAATGGTCTGCATGACGGGGCTGCTGCTGCTCAGTGCTAGCACTGCAAGCAGCAGTTGCAACCCCGCACAGCAAGCCTTGCCAGAAGCCAGCTTGGGTCAAAATGGTGGCTGTGGTCAGCTTCACGATGCTCTTATCGAAAATTATGGGGACTGAAGTTGAAATGCCTGCCGATTAAGCGCTACCACAGGGCACAACCGTATGGCCTCGTGGGCCACAGAGGGTAATACAGTGTCAATACTGCCTCCCTCACGTAAAGACCAAAGCGAGTGGGCTGCATCCGAGGCAGCTCGCCACCCACTTAACACCGGCATGCACCGACTTTAGCTGCATGCACCGCAGACCACTTGCAGTGACACACACAAACGCCCCTTGATGGGAGAGTCACCCCTGCCAGCACAAAGCTGACAGACGAGCAATACATGGAATTGAATCCACCGTTTGCCGGAGCCGTGCATTGCCTGCAGGCTCCAGCGCGCTCGGACTCCTGTGCGCAAAGCTCGAAGCTTCGAATTTTTTTGACAAAACGCATCAGTTGGGGAGGCACGGCTTGGAGGTTGTTGTCTGGATGTCTGGGTGGGGGTGTGGAAAAACAGACAGGCACTATACATTGGATGGGGCAGGGTGTCACTCTAGCGTAATGGGAGCCGTTCCCGCTGCGGCAACATCCGAGGCAACCGGGTTACCGGGGCCGCACCTGCGCTGCTAAACAGTCTTCGAAACGGTTTCCTACAAATAAGCTGCTCAGCGGTTGCTGCAGCTCGCCACAAGCTGTTGTTCGCGCACAATAATGTGAAATCATTATTTAGGTGGGGAGATGTGTTGTACATGTTTCTCAAATCTTAGATTTATAGCCCTGGACGATCTCAAACGTGATTTAGAATAGCGGCACCTACCACATATGTAAAGATCAAACCGAATCTTGGTCAGCCCGCCGGCCCACAGGCAGCTGCCCTGGCGGGCCGCCTGCACTTGCATGCGATGATCAGGTGCACTGCAGCCTACAGTGACTGCGCCATGGCAGCACGACAGGGCCAGCCTGACACTGCTGAAGGTCCAGGCTGCAGCTAGAGTACGGCACAAGCAGCTTCAAGCTTGGCACGCTGCCAGCCAATGGCTTGGCTGCATCATGCCGCATATGAGGCATATGAGTCATTTGATGGGCAACCAACCACGCATCATGCGGCTTACTCAGCCGCCACGCAGCGGCCACTGTTGAACACGGCGGCACAATGACATCACATGAGCACGCAAACGCAATATGTACACAGTACGTCCCACGCCGGGTACCTGGCACCCAGCAGTCAATCTCCACAGAAGCTGCCCGTTGCCTATGCCCAGCTTGCTCAGCCGCAGCATCACATGTCCAAAGTATGCGCCAGACAGCAGCTAACTGAGCTTGATATATTGTACAATATCATATGCATATAAAGTGTGTATAATATCAGGATATGTATCAGGGTACGCCACACATCACTGCAGATTCCATGTTCAGCTGCAGGCCTGCCACGCTGCCGCCATGCGCTTGCAGGCACGCTTGTGACGACCCCAGTCAGCAGCCTGGCAGGCAGCGCTGCAGTAGCGGCAGCGGCAGCCAGCGCACACCTTGCGCGCAGCACCGGCCTCACTCGCACCCGCCATGTTGTGACAGCCCGGGTTGTTGCACACCAGCGGCAGCGGTGCAACAGCCACCAGTGCCCTGCACAGCTCCAGTGCATCATTGTACAGCTGGCTGACGTCGTCCGCTGCCTGCTGCTGTGCATTGCCTGCGCTGGGGTCACTGCCCGTGCTGCTGCTGCTGCTGCTGCTGCCTGCTGCCACCTGCTGAACAGCCTGCTTGTAGCGGTCAAGCACAGCTGGCATGACAGGCCACCGGCTGTCGAATGCAGCTACTGTCTGTGTCCAGTCGCTGCTGCAAAGCAGCTGCGGCAAGTAGCCCCACCTGACCTGCCTGCCACCACTGCTGGCGCTGGCAGCCGCGGCATTTGTGCCAGCCACTGCTGCAGTGCTGCTCAGCTGTGCCAGCAGCTTCAGCAGTTGCTTGAATGGCACCAGCATCCAGCTCTGCCAATGCTGCCACAGGCCAGGCACGCTGCAGGCCTGTCTGTTCTTGAAAGGAAGTCCCACCTGTATGCATTCATATATGCTTGCTGTGGTGAGTTCTGGGGCAGCCCCTGGTGCGCCTTGCTGCTGCTGCTGCTGTCACCTTTCTCTGAAAGTAGGCTTGCGAATCAGGCACCTGCGCAAGTTGGTGGCAAGCAGGGCCAAGGTGGGCGCATTTGGTGCTGAACGACCCTTGTGTCCATCAAAGTCACAATGTAACAGTTGCCAGCCCACACACATGCCGCAACCGTCTGAACATCACACCATGGTGTGGCCACAGCCAGGTTGTACGAACTGCCCTCACCTTGCGTACAGCTGTGCTGGTGTCATGCCTGCTGCTGCTGCTGCTGCTGAGTCCATTGCATCTGTCAGCACCACCAGCGCCCTAGCCAGCAGCACAGCTAGCATAGCTGCACTGGCTTGCTGCTGCTGCTGCTGCTGCTGCTGCACATCACTGTTGTAGCTGGCTGCTGCACCGTGACCCAGCGCGATTTCAGATAATGCCCAGAAACAGCTGTCAGTTATACGTGGTACAGCGGCAGCAAAGCACTGTGCTGCCATCTCTAGCATGTCAGCAGCACTTGCTGCCCCTGACAAGGGGGGACGCTGCATGTGCATTGCCTGACGCTGTGACGCATGCAGCTGCCTTTTTCACCAGGCTAGCAATTGCAGAGGCTGCAGCGCTAGAGAGGGGCCAGCTGAAGCAGCACAAAACTGGCAGGTACGAGGCAGCTGCCATCACATCCACTGCCTTGTAGTGTGGTGAGCGCACGCAGCACTCAATGAAGGCTGCGCTGGCATCGTATATGTTGAATGGTTGCCCTGCGTGAGCAGTTGCAGCAGACAAAGCCTTGTCACGGATTCCTCTTTCGCTGGCAGTGCTGCCTCCACGCATAACACCTCAGAAAGGCATGTGGGGTTGGGCTGTGCATGCCATGCGCATTGGCCAGCAAACGCGCCATCATACGCAGCTGCTCATATGCTGCTTGTGTGGCAACCATACGTGCTGCAAAGGTACCATAGCAAGAGTACAATGTCCCGATGCAGCACCGTTGTACTTGCATACATTGCACTTGTGACGCTGCCAGCCAAGGCGCTGGTGCATTTGCTCACGGGTCATATGGCATATGAATAAGGATGTTGGCAAGCGTACACACCGTATAAATATACTGCGTATAAACAGTATTGTATGCCGTATCAGGCCTTATATGCCACCCGTGCACGTGTAAAATACATGAAGTTGGCATTCCTGAGGGCAGCTGTTATATTTATGTTAGCATATATGTTATATTGTTTAGTATAACTTATATCAGGCATTATAACCTTGTGTCTGCCTACTGCAACGGCGCTATACGCCTTTAGACTACAGGAGACTGGTGTTGTTGAGTGCAGCAGCACCTGTTGAGCCCCCTAACGTGCAGTTGCATGCCCCCACAGGTGCGCACCTGCTGTCAGGGCAGCATACCACGACAGTACAGCCTACTGACTTTCTTTTTTTGCTGATAGACAGAGATCAACATACTTTAAGCAGCTGAGGGAGCAACAAGTCATGCGTCCGTGGTGTTACACGAGCCCTTTGCACATGCGAATGCTCCACACATGCACGCGTGCACTGCCAATCAGCAGGCTACGCACCTATCAGAAGCCATGTGCAATACTTAGCATGCAGTTCAAGCAGTACTAGAAACACAGGCATCGGTTTGACACCAATTACTGTTGCAACGCCAACAATACCATACTGCACACAACAGCTCAGCGTTGCAGCGACCTGCTGTGCACAACCGGCCTGTTGCTGCATTGGCTGACACAGTGTCGGGCCGAGTACAGCTACCAAACGCTACTACAACACGTTTCAACCCTTCTGCTGTGCAACCAAGGAAGCAGCCTGCTAATCACAACCAGCCTGTTGCTGATGTGGGCGCACTAGCAGCTGATGTTGTTGCAGCAGCAGAGCCTGTGCAGCTATTTGACGCTGTGACGACGCTGTGAGCAGGCCCTGTTGGGAAAGGAAAGGTGCTTGTCGGTGCTGTTTGTACTTGTTTTGAAGTCACTTGTGGGCTGCATGTGCCAGACTACTTTAGTGTAGCATTTGACAGCAGCAGCAGCGCACTCCCCCAGCAGCAGCAGCAGCAGCAGTGCACCACCGCACAGCTGCTGCTGCAAGCCAGCAGCACCTCTGGCATGCTAGTTAGGCTCTAAGTATGTTGTGGGATCAATATAAGGCATTTGTGGCGCTTCCCCGGTCCATTTGAGCTTGTCCAAGGCTTTATACGCCGTGACATACGGGCAGCTTCAGCGTTTACGGCGTACTATGCGTCGAATACAGGTTAAAAACCTACGTACAATATACTGTGGCCATTATATGCCACTATATGCCGGTTTTTGGACGAAACCCGAAAATACGCGTATAATACGTACGCGTCTTTCGACGCTTTTTTGTACGTGTACGCTTGCCAACATCCTTACATATGAACTGTCTACACGTTGCAAACACTGGCGCACAACAACACCGTGAGCAGCAGCCATCCTCACCTGCGTCTGGGCCGTTGCCGCCATCTTGGGCACGAATGCATGCTACCAGCGCATACAGCAGCTCAGCCGGGCTGCCAACATCTTTCAGCAGCTGCTGCTCATCCTCATACTGCCATAACTCTGCCACATGCAGCGGCGCAGCCAGTGCACGCAGCAGCGGGGCATCCGGCCCGGCCAGCAGCTGCCGGATGCCGCTGCAATCCTCCTTCGCTGTCATCCTCGTCACCGCTCTGATGTAACGTCTTAGTCTGATGCTGTTGCAGCGCAGCAGAATCATCCAGGGGCTATGTTGGAGGTCATTGTTGGGTGCATCACCCCTCTGCTGCTGCTGCTGCAACAGGGCAGCAGCCAGCAGCTGCAGCTGCACTGAGAGCTGCAGGTACTCTGTGCTTGTCTGCGCTACGGGTGCAGCAGCGAGGATCTCACCAATCGCCGTGAGCATAGTGCGGTTGGGATGGTCGGCGTGCATGACCATGTTGCAACGCTGAATCTGCTTATCGACCATGGGCATAGCAGCTGCAGAAGCCCAGACTTCCAGCACTGATGCTGTTGCATCAACACCATTTACTGCGCTGGTGTTTGCTGCATCTGCAGCTGCTGCTTCCATGGCGTCCACATATGCCAGACCACCTGGCAGCAGGTACAGCAAGTTGTCATGGAAAGCAGGAACACTTCGCGTTGCAGGGTGCTGCTGCGCCGTGCGCCCGTTACCTGGTGCGTCGTTGCTGCTGCTGCTGCTGCTGGCCCTGTTGCCCATGCGGCTGCTACTGCCTGTAGGAAGGCTGCTACTGGAGGCAGCAGCAGCACCCTGCAGCTGAGCAGCAGATCTGTGCATGTGGCGTTGCAGCAGGGCGCAAGCACCAGTCAGCTGCTGCAGTGCTGCCGTCTCAACTGCAGCATCAAGCGATGCTACTGCTGCGCTGGCTACACGAGGATTGTCTGCTGCCCATTGACTTATCATTACCAGTGACCTCAGAACTGCTGGCTGCAGCAGCAAGGCAGCCCTGTAATCATCATTCTGCATAGGTTTTCCGCTGCTGCTGCTGCTGATGATGATGATGATGATGGTGCTGTCTCCTGGGGGGAGTGCTGCTACTTGCTGCAAGCACAGATCTGCCAGCTGCAAAGCTGGCACTGCACAGCGCAGCAGCAATGGTGCAACCTTGCTGACAACCGAAGGCGCGATGTCATGCCATAAGGAGAACATCCTGCTCCAGACAAATGCAACCTGGGACATGAACTGCGCACTGAGCTGCTGCTGGTGCTGCTTGGTCTCACTGGCTTTGAGACAGCTCTGCCAGCTGTGGAAGAGCCCTGCGGTTACAGCACCACAACATTGCAGGCAACAACAGCTCAAGCCGATCAAACTCAACTGCAGGCAGGCTAGAGAGAGAGTAGTCGCCATCCTTGGCTATGCAGGCGCAGCTAACTTGCAACTAGTGCCAGCTTATTGCGCACCAGCACTGCTGCACACAGAGGGACTTGCCAGACTTTGGACCGCACCCCACTCGCAAACAACGCACAATGCTGATACATCCCAAGTAGCATAGCAACCTCACAGGGCATGGCAGCACAGTGTGCGAGTTGCTGCCACCTGCCTACCTGCTTCATCCAAGGCAGCTGTTAGGTGCTCCATGTAGTGCAGCCCCAGCACAGAGGTGCTCTCTGACGTGACCTTGCGCGCTCCAGCAATGAAGCCTAACAGGCTGCTCAGGCAAGTCATGCACTGCAACCACAGCAGTCTGGCACTGCTGCTGCTGCTGCTGCCTGCAGGCCGTTCCAGCCTGACCTCTGGCGACTGCTGTAGCCACACAACCAGCCTTGCAAGCAGGTCCCCCAGCTGGTGCTGCTGCAGGCCTTTGAGCAGCTGCTCTGTGCTTGCTGCTCTGTCATCACAGGCACGATGTTGAGTGAGCCCGACATGTAGTGCTTTCAGCAGCGCTGTGCTGTTGTCCACAGCCTCTGCTGCCTTGGCTCCCCAAGCAGCTGCCGGTGGTCGCTGCAGAAGCTCGGCGTGCAGATCAGTCCTCCAAATGCTGTTGAGCTGCCTGGCTGCATCTAGCGCTGCTTGCACAGGGTCAGGTGCCCCTGTGCTGCTGCTGTTGCTGCTGCCGCTGCTGCTATCCATGCCTGCTACCACTGACCGCTGCACAGACTCCAACTAGCACTTCAGATCTTTTGGGCAAGAGATCAGCCAGTTGGACGCTTCGTATGCTGGTAATACATAGGTTGTACTTCCTCGGACTCGCGCAGTTCAAAATTGATGGCGTCAATACCTGCGCTACTGCCCATCAATACCCTGAGACGTACTCAAATAATAGCCTGCAAGGACGACGAGATCGGTGAGTGCCCACAGAGCGACATATTATTGGCAGCAACAGCCGAGTAACAAACCTGCTGACCTGCCCAGGCAGCCACACTTCCCAGGAAAATCACAAACGTCTTTTTAGCAACCGCACATGAGCGAATTCAGTCAGAAATGACCGGAGGACTTGCGAGCAGGTGCAGGCAATTGAGGCTCTCGGATCTGGGGATCGGATCATGATCATGATCAGGTGCACCGCAGGACACATCCAACGCGCAGCCGCATGCTGCTGTCAGAGGTACAACCAGCCCTTCACACAACGATGTGCTGAACTCCAAGCTATTTGTGGGTTGGGTCTGCTGCCAGGCCATGCAGTGCTGCGTGCATGGCTGCAGCAGCTGAAACTGCAGCTCCTGCAAAAGCTGGTATCAGATATAGCACCGGGTTTCGTATTACGTGTGCATACGACGACGTTAGGGCTGACCGCAACACAATTTCAGCCACCATGGGAGGCGGTCAACAAATAGGGCCTGGCTCTTGGACCCTCCAACCTTCAAACCCTAGCCTCTCGCTCCCAAGAAGTACGCAGCACATATGTTTTCTAAACCTATATCCGTCCGTTTCAAGCTTTTCTTTCAGCAGTGCGCCTTGGTTTTGTTCGTTATATGCTGCGATGGCATCAACAGCTGAGAGGAGGGAGCAGGAGCGTCTGGACAATGCTCTTTTTGCAGCCGTGGAAGCTGGAGACGAAGAAGCGGCGTCACGCGCTTTAACAGCGGGAGCTTCTGTTGCTGCGACAACTGGTGACTTGGTTGGCGCTGCTGCTACTGACTGTCGCCACCAGCTGCTGCTGTATACCTGTGGAACAGCAGCTCCCTTTGCAGAAATCAGCACCGCCAGTGTCTGCATGGCCTGTCGTGTTCGTCCCTGTTGAGCAGCTGCATCAGTGGAGCGCTGCAGAGCAGAGTCTGCAGTCAACAAACAAAATGAGCAGGCTCAACTGCTGCCAAAACTGGGCCTGCATGCATGAGCCCTAGTACTCCATATTGTTGCCACGTATCCACAGACACCAAGTGCAGGCACACAGGTTGCAATCCCAGATGAAACCCTGCTTCTTAGTCACTACAGGCAATGTTCCCCTAGTGTTGTGGCTGCATGTACCTGCACTGCAGGAGAACAGCGCCGCACAGCGCTGCACCTAGCTGCAGGCTACGGCCACACAGCATGCGTGAAACTGCTGCTGATCCACAAGGCAGACAGCCGCAAGGCAGACGACCAGGGCGTCACACCATTGATGTGCGCTGCTCGCAGCTCACGCAGGGGCACTTCAGCATGTCTGCAAGCGCTGCTGCAGGCTGGAGCAGGCGTCAACACTGCAGCCTCAGATGGCAGCACAGCACTGCACCATGCTGTCATGTCCTCTGCCAACGCAGATGACGTGCAGACAGAGCGCAAGGCAATCGTTGCAGAGCTACTAGCAAACAAGGCCAACGTATCTGCTGCTGATATGACAGGGAAGGAGCCTCTGCACGTTGCCTGCAGCTGCTGCAGCATGAACATTGTGCACCAACTCATCAATGCAGTTGCATCGATTGAGGCACGAGACCAGGACGGTAAGCTGGCAAAATCACAACGCCCGGTGTAAAAATGCGTGGTGTTTCCTGCGCTGTACAGCGACCCAGTCGCTGGCAGCAGTGCTGCATCCTGTGTATCCTCATCGTTGCGCACACCCGCCCCTTGATGCTTGGGCTGGATATGGGCCAAGTCCTGCAACTCAAACGTGATTTATCATCACTTCTTCTGCGCATGTAAACAACACTCTGTGCACATGTGCTGACAAACACCGCACGTGCCATCAATGCTTGCAGACAACACACCTTTGCTCAGCGCAGCTGCAGCGGGCCAGGCAGAAGTCATCGCGCTGCTGCTGGTGTCAGGGGCGTCTGTCGCTGCCACGAATGGGCACGGAGAGGATTGCCTGTTGTTGCTGCTGCAGCTGGCCACACAGCAGCGTTAGTGGAGCTGCTGCAGGCCTGGCAAGACGCACCGGAAGGTGTACTGCGTGGAGCATGCCAACATGCAGCTCAGCATCAGCACTGGCATGCTGCAGTGCTGCTTGCGAAGCATTTTGGTGAGCTGTCAGAGCAGCACAATGCAGAAGCTGCAGCGCTGGTTGAAACATGGTGTGGAGCATCGCTGGCTGCAATGGAAGTGGTCGCAGAGGCTTATGTGGCCACCCCGCATGAGCAGGAGGCGGCAGCACACCAGAGGCAGCAATGGCAGCGCGTGGGGCAGCGGATTGGGCTGCAGAGTGTGGTGGTGACGCAAGCAATACGCAAGCAGCGTACCCAGCAGCAGGCCACACAGAAGCATTAGTGCATCTGCTGAATGCCTGGTACGAAGCACCGGCATCTGCACTGCGCAGAGCAATCCATTGCGCAGCTGAGCGTGAGCACTGGCATGCTGCAGCGCTGCTTGTGTATCGCATTGGCCAGCAGGACCCGGCGGCTGTTGAAGAGCTGATGGAAGCAATGCCGGCTGCATGGCCGGCGTACGAAGATGTTATGATGGCCAGCAAGCTAGAGCAGGAGGAGGCAGCAATGCAGAGGAGGCAACAGCAGCAGGCAGAGCTGCAGCGAGCGCTGCAGTACAAAATCTTGGCGCTCGAAGCCGAATGCAAGCGGCAAGGCGTCTGACGGCGTGTTTCTTTTATTACCTGGGGGAGCGGATCACGTGGTTGAGGTGATGCGTGTGCAGCAGATGGTCAGTGCAGTCCTGCCACCGCTGGGGTTGCGTCTCTGCAGCACGCGCCACATGATGTTTATGTGAGCTCAGCAGCAGCAAAGCCTGTTTCATCACCCGGGTTGACGCTGAAGGTTTTGTGAGTGTTGCAAGCAGCCACTTTGAGCTAGGTTTGCTGTTGCAGCTGCCGTGCTGCATGCCAGTACGCGCAAGCAATCCTGCTGAGCTGGCTCTGGATCTGTGCGTGTACCTGCGCATGCTGCCAACATGTAGCCACATCGTTTTGCATGCCATGTTGTGCATCTTTGCTGATCATCATAGAGACCATCCCTATGGTTGTGTTCATTCAGAAGAGGCGGTGACAGACTCCTGCCGTTCCGCGCACGGGCTTAGGGGGGGTTCTGGATTGAAATGCTTATATCTTATTCTGAAGAACACGGATGCGGGCTCTGTGAGTCATGATGGTTTTAAAATCATATAAAATATCCTATATATGATTACGGGCGGCCACGGCCTCGTGTGGAGGAAGCCTGGAGGAAGTGCATTCATGGTTTGGTGCAAGCTCAGCATATACGGTAGAGCATCGGCCTACATAAGATTTATATTGTTTGTTTCGATAAATCTGGTGCACAAGCAGGCCCGCAACCGGCAGTTTTCGGACCCTGCACTTGGACCTGTCTGCTCACTCGCGGCGTAGGCGTAACTTACGCTTCAGGTGCCCATATTGCAAACAATATGTTTTATGTAGCCAAAACTTAATACTAAAGAGGTTTGACGTCCAGTTGTTGAGGTCGGGCGGACATCACAACCTGTGCTTACCCAGCAGGGCACGCCGCGTAGCCAAAATCTTGTTAATGATACATTATATCAACATAAAACCATCATGACTTACAGCTCCTGTATCCGTTGTCTTTAGAATAAGATATAAGCATTTCCATCCAGACCCCCCCTAAGGCCGGTGCGCGGAACGCCGGGTGATGTACGTGTCACAGCAAGTTGCTGTGCTCAGCATCTGATAATCAGTTTTTTGTCACGTGTTGTCAATGGTTAGTCCGATGAAGTTTGCTCGTGGTATGATAATGTCATCCAAGAACTGGACCCAACATGCAACTAATCTGTCAGCATAGTTACATGTGGAGTCTCAATAGTATCGGTGCTGGGAAACGGGTCATGCGAGCAGCTGCAGGTGCTGCTCATGGTGTGTTTGGTGTTTGTTGCATCGTCTTGACAATGTCTTGACAATCTGCGTGTCCTGCAACTCTTTACAGCGTAAACTACGTCTCTGCCAGGCGGCAATACTGTGAAGTGAACGAATTTAGGCGGATCCTGGACTCCAAGTACTGTGGCCCACTAGTAGCACATTCACTTCACATGCACACCACAACCACCGCACCAGTGGCACGCAAGGATCCTTGCTTCCAAAAGACGGCTACTAGTATAATGCAGTGCAGCTGCCTTGGCAAGGTTCGGCAGGTACGAAGCCCCCTACGCTGTCAGTGATAGCCCACCAGCAGTCGGCCCAACATCTCCAGGGAGCAACTACAAACACACCACAAGCGGTGCACACCAGTTGGCGCCTCCTACCGCCATCCATGCTATCGCCAACGCTACCATCACCACCAGCAGCAGAGCCGTATATAGCACCACCCGACAGACAACCACCAGCATAGTGCCGCACTCTCGGCAACTGCGGCCGCCTTAAGGCAGAAGCTTCTGCCCTAGGGCACTGGCCAGCTCTGGAAATCCAACCGCCGACTGTGACAGCCGTTCTGCAAAGTTTGCACCCGTGTACACAATACATCAGTCTACACTGCGCAGGCAACGGACATAGCGCCACTTCAAAACCTGCCGCCTATCCCTTGATACACCTGCCAGCAACTGCTGGCTCCCGCAAAGCCTATGACACAGCAGCACCTGAGCTGTTGGAGAATGATGCACTCACAACAGGTCTGACGCTATGGCTTGATCTGGTCATTTGAAGATGATTTGATGATGATGACAACAGGTCTGACGAATCATACCAACCAGATGCTATTTAGAGAAAACTTCCAGTTGCAGCTGCATTCAAGCACCTCCAACTGCAATGTCATTATCCGTACGCACAGGAGAAGCTGTAAGGAGCATAGTATGACCCCCCAGCACAACTAGCAGCTTCGGCTGAGAACCAGGTCAGCGCAAGTTCACCATCATCAGCAAGACCATCATACATCCCTTGATACAGCATAGCAAGAACCCTGGAAGCAGCCCGTCTCCACAACGCATGTGCTGCCGTCTGGGATTGTGTGATCACTACAACTAGAAAACACCACTGACAGCCACGCCAGGTCTTCGCTGGGGACGTAAGCCCACGAGTTTCTGTTAACACCAGGCGATTACAGGTCCATCACGTCAAACTGTACAGGTACTCCCAACTCTACAACGCAGATACAAACAGCTGCAAAAGGCACCCAGCTGCACAGCTGGTTGCCAGCACGCAGTTTACTCATCCTACTGTGCTTGTACATGCTGCCTTGGCCCAAGGCTGGCAGCGCAAGCAAGTACAAGCAGAGTACGCATGATGTGAAACTGCAAGCTGGCAGTCAACTCATCAGCTGAGGCAGCGGAAAACAAGCAGCATCAGCCACAGCTGGGTTATGCCAGCTCACACAGACTTCACAATCACTTCACAAGGACGCACCAGTTGATGCTCAGCTGGTAGCATCCACGCCATTCACCCCAGGCGCACTGTGCTGCCGCCGTCCAGGCAGCTCCGTAGCACCCGCACTGTTTGTACCAAGCACCGGCTGCACCCCCGTCCCCGAACTCGTCATCCTGCCCCCATCCATGCTACTGCCAAACCTCCCACCACCAGCAGCAGCAGCAGCAGAGCCGTCTATGGAGAAGCTGCGGGAGTAGCCGCGGCGTGGTAGGCCCTGGCAGTCCATGGAGCGGCGCAGGCCGCTGTGTTGGCCGCTCAGGCCGCGGCAAGCCACGCGCACAGCACCTGTGACGCTGTAGTGCGCCATCTTGGTGCTCAGGTGCAGCTTGCCTGGCGCTGCACACGTACAGAAGTAGCAGAGCAGGACAGCAGGATGGACAGCAGAACAACGCGAGGGACATACAGAGGGAGCAGTGGTCGCTGTAGTGCGTCAGGTGCAAGTTGCTGAGGCTTCACACGAGTACGTGAGTGAGTGAGTGAGTGATTCCCCAAGCCCTCTGCAGCGCCTGGTTTGGTCAAGGCTCACGAGGCAGTGTGTGACCAACACTCCGACCCTTGGCGAGAGTCGGAGTCTGAGTCAGCGACCCTTGGGCTCCACGCCCCATACCTGTCCTCTCACATCCAGCGACCCTTGGGCTCCATGCCCCCTACCTGTCCTCTCACAACAAAGTAAAACAAGTGATACAGCAGCAAGCTATCGTGCCCACCTGCTGGCATGCCATCTGCAGCAGCCTCGCCCTCTGGCAGCTCTGCTTCGCTCACATCCAGCTGAATGCCAATGAAGTACTCCAGCTTGCCATCTGCATCGCGCATGGGCGCCACATGCAGCGCATTCCAGAACGGCCGGCCGCTCTTTGTGTAGTTGAGCAGCGTCACTGTCACTGCCTGAGGCGGATCTGCAGTGAGGGAACTGCGCAGCTGTTGCACGTGCTCAGGGTTGGTGGCTGGGCCCTGCAGGAAGCGGCAGTTGCGGCCAACAACCTCCTCCCTGCAGCAGCAGCAGCAGCAGCGGCAGTGAGGGCGCGGAACGTGCGTAGTACGCAGGTGCAAGACTGTCTCTAGCGCAACAAGACAGGCTGCACGTGCTCAGGGTTGGTGGCTGGGCCCTGCAGGAAGCGGCAGTTGCGGCCAACAACCTCCTCCCTGCAGCAGCAGCAGCAGCAGCAGCGGCGGCAGTGAGGGCGCGGAACGTGCATAGTAAGCAGGTGCAGACTGTCTCTAGCGCAACAAGACAGGCTGCACGTGCTGTGGTTTGGTGGCAGGGCCTTGCATGAAGCGGCAGTTGCGGCCCACAACCTTCTCCCTGCAGCAGCAGCAGCAGCAGCGCTGACCAGACAGAAATCATGTAGAGCGCAACAGCAAGCAAACAGCGCTGACGCGGCAACAACAGCAAACCAGCCCCTTGACTCATGCACCTGCACTGCCCCTCAGCTGCAGGCTGCTGCAGCTGTGCTCAAACCGAGATGCAACGCTGTAGCGTCACCAGCCGTACAGGGAACACCACGCTAACCACCACGATCATGCTGCTGCTACAGCGCTGCAGCTAGCGAAAACACGCGCAGAGCCGCACCTGCTGTACTCTGTGAGGCGCAGGAACTGCGGGCTTGCGTGGATGATGGGGCAGTCTGGCAGGCGCGGGTCGGACAGCACAAAGGCCTGTTGGATCTTCATCAGCGGCTGCAGCAGCGAGCTGGGCAGCACACACTGCGCATGCAGGTGGCCTGCAGTGTGAATCAAAAACAGCAGCAGCGTTGCAGCGACGTGTGATTGAAGCAAGCTGCCAGCACACACTGCGCATGCGGGTGGCCTGCAAGGTTGTCAAACAACAGCAGCAGAGTGAGAGCGGCGCAGTGGGGACCAACTGCGGCGTGTTGCAAACAGCAAGCTAGGCAGCACACACTGCGCATGCAGGTGGCCTGCAGGGTTGACAAACAACAGCAGCACAGTTGCAGGGGCCCAGCAGGGACCTGAGGTATGTTGCAAGAAGCAAGCTGTCAGCACACACTGCGCATGCGGGTGGCCTGCAAAGTTGTTACAACAGCAGCAGAGTTGCAGCGGCGCAGTAGGGACCAGCTGCGGCGTGTTGCAGAAAGCAAAGCTGTCAGCATACATTACGCATGAACGTCATCCAACATCCAACATGTAAGGCAAAGACATGCAGTTATAACCTGTGCTAGGCAGGCCCATGTTGCAAGGATATTAAAACATACATAGGCAGCATTGCTGGCTGCCTGCTGCAGCGCATGAACATCCACAGCACCCACAGCGACAGAATGCGTCAGTGCAAACAGACTGTCACCAGCTGCGGGGTCAGCTGTCGCTGCATAACCAGAAGCAGAATGGCAGCTTGGCAAGTGCTGCGAAAAGTAACTCACATTGCTGTACAGCATCGTGTATGGCGCAGGCGTGCTGCAGCTCCTGCTGCACCACATCCTCATCTTCAGATAGTGGCTGCTGCTGCTGCTGCTCCGCTACTGCTGCTGCTCCTGCTGGTTTCTGCTGCTCCTGCAGCTGCTGTGTAGCTGCGTGCTGCTGCTGCTGTTGTTGCAGTTGTTCTGCAACGCCTTGCTGCTGCATCATTACATCACACATCCTGCAGCCAGCTGCCTGACCAAATGCCACTGCAAACACAGAAAGCGCAACCGTGCAGCAGAACACAAGTGTCAGCCTTTCAGAGTGCGGCAGGCTACAACAATGGACCAGCAGCAGTGATGTGTTTAGTGCATGTTGCAGCTCACGCGTGTGCTTGCGAGTGCAACCAGGCTGCTTGAAAGTGCTGTACTGGGCAATGCTTGAACTGCCATGCAGATTGCCTGCTGAGCTGCTGCGCCTTGCCTAAAGGAAACCAAAAATAGCTGGCTGCAGGGTTCATCGCCACGCACCTGCTGCCTGGTGCTCCTGCAGCGCCTGTGATGCGTGCAGCATGTCTAAAAGAGTGATTGCTGCTGCACCATGTCTGAAAGATAGCTGGCTGCAGTAGTTCATCGCCACACACCTGCTGCCTGCTGGGCTGCTGCCCCATGCCTAAACAAGCAATGGCTGCTGCACCATGTCTAACAGATAGCTGGTTGCAGCAGTTTATCGCCAAACGCACCTGCTACCTGCTGCTCCTGCAGCGCCTGCGGTGCATGCAGCATGTCTGCTGCCTTGCTGACGTCTGTCTGGATGCCCACGTAGTGCGTGACAATGCCCTGGTCGTCCTGCAAGCGACAAACGAAGCATACAACCATCACTTGACACAGTGCCAGGCTGCGAGTGTTATCCCAGGTGCCGGGATGCCGAAACCAGGCATGAACATGCCTGGTCATCCTGCAGACAGCAACAACAGCACAGAACATATCTGCTGCCTTTGCCCCCCCCCTCTTCAACGCATCTGCTGCTGAAACCAGCGCGGCTAGCAGTATGGTGCTTGCAGGGACATGGTAGGTTTCAATACTGCAGTTGATTGTAGTGCATGGCTGCTGTCACTGCCAAAGTTGCTGTTGTTGATTTCCATGCAACATCCAGCGGTGCACCATGCGCACAAGTGCAGCATAAACAAACTGGCTGGCCGTCTGTTGCTGCCTGCTGCTGCACACACACCTTGATGGGCGACAGGAAGAATTGGTTGAGGAAGGTGCTGCCATCTTTCCTGTAGTTGAGCAGGCAGACCTGTGGCGCAGACACCAGACATGCAAAGACCATCAGCAACACTGGTGAATAAAGGTGGTGATGAGACGACACCAGCAGCAGGTGGACGCAGCAGATCGACGCAGATGTACACAAAACAGCAGGCAGCAACACACCATGGTGCTTCGCTTGCTGCGCCCTGCCTACGCTGCATGCATGCGGGTACACAACCAGCACTGATGTAACAACTGAACAGGTTCATGATGGCAATGAAGGCAAAGCTCACCTGGCAGCACCTATCCTCGCGAATGGCATCCCTGATCTCCATGACCTTGCGCCTGGGTGTCTCTGGTCCTTGCAGGAAGCGGCAGTTGTGCCCCAGCACCTGCAGGCATACAGCAGACGTCACCAAGACGGTAACACGTTATGACGAACCAAACAAGGCGAATCGGCTGTGAACGGTTGACAGGAGAAGGCAGAGGCAGCATGAGCCTGAGACAGCAGCAGCAAGCAGCACCACCTAGCCTGCAAGCCAAGGGTGACGCACACCTCATCCGGAGAGTAGCCGGTCATGTCGTAGAACTTGCTGGAAGCAAACACAATAGGCATATCCGCCTGAGAGCAGTCGCTGACCACGAACGCAAAGTCGAAGCTGTGCAGCAGCGATTGCAGCCGTGCATTCACGGCTGGTGGTAAGCTCGACTCATCCATGGTGTAGGGTGTATCGCAATTGCGTTTCACGGTTTGGGGTGGCACCGGCCTCACGAGCAAAGACAGCACACGGGGAGTAAGTGGCACCAGGTGTGTAGACTGTGACTGTGCAGTAGCCTGGCCCACGTTCAGCGAGTGTTCTGTCAACAAATCAAAGTCGCGCGTAGCACGGCACCATGCCAGGCAAAGCAGCCAGCACTGCAGAGCATACATGACCATCAAAACCGCTAGGGTGCAGTACATTTGTTTTGCAGTGCATCACAGGCAAGGCATGTGCCAGCATGGCTTACAACAACGCTTAATAAGCTGAAGAGTACACAACGACGTGCGCCTGGCGTGCAATTTCGGACGCATCAATCGGGTGGTGCACATACATGCAGTGCATGACCAGCCCATCCGATGCGTTGCACTGCGAACAGGCGAGCAGCGTGCTTGCATTCTCATGAGCAACAACCTGAAACCAGTTATGATCTGCTGTTCTGCAGCTACACATGCGCCAAGTGCCTAATGCCAAGATTCGTGGCACTCAAGACCTTCCAGCGGGTGACTGTCACAACAGCCTACAGTGCTGAAGGTTGTGACATGTTGTACAATAGCCTGTAGGATCAGCACGCAGGTACCTTATATGTGTCACCGGTTGGCTTTGCATCATTGGTTCGCGCAGTGCTTGTGTTACTGATAGGCTGTCTTGTGTGGGTTGGGGCCCATACAGCAGTACAGCACATGGGTTACTAAGACCAAGCAATCGGGATTCAGTCGCTCGGACACACACCGTGAACTCCCATTGACTTCGAATTGCGTTAGAGTTTCAAGTTCAAAAGGCAACAGCACCTGTCTGCGGTGTCCTTCGTCGCAACCTGGTAGAGCTGCTCGACAGTCAATCCAGCACCAGAGCAAGCCGCACAGGTTTCTTCATGGATTATTCCACCTGTTGAATAGAAACGGTACAAGGCTGCACGAGCATTGGCGCGCTGGAGAAGGCAGCAGCAATGCCCAACAGCAGCAAGGCCCCAGGAACCAAACGCCTCTTCGTGATCAGCAGCGTCGTTGCATACGTCTTGCTTGGTAAGCAACCCTCCACATATAATCTGCAAGATCTACCTTCAGCACCCACATGTTCAGCAGGCAGCAGAATCTAAGGATATGTCAAGGTCTCTTGTGCTGCTATTTGACGCTATGCTGCTGTTGTGGCTGTAACGCAGCTGGTGTGCCTATTTGGTGGGCAACCACTAGCCTTCACCGTCCTCCGCTGCCCCATGAGCAGATGGCAGCAGTCGAACAGGATGCTCGCAACAGATCAGCGCTGCTGCCTGTTGCCCTGCAAGTGGTGCTGGTTCTGCCAGCAGGTGGGTGGTTAGCCCAACAGACAAAGATTGTTTGCAGGACAAACAATGAACAGAACATAGCGCCGTGCTGCAAATGCATGGACATGGCTCAGCTGACAAGCACACGCAGGAGCATGTGCCAGTGACATGTGTTGAAAGTGATGTGCACTGCATCCAGTTCATAGCTGCGCGTCTTCAAGCCTGCATTGCTGAAACGCCGTACTATGTGCGAAGTCACATGGCACAGTGTAAGCACCAGCAAGCTGTGCGGCGCTCTGCCTTGTGTTGTGTGCAGGCACGGAACTGCCGGACGCGCTGCAGCCGAACACACTGCTTGCTGCTGTGCAAGCTACAGTTGCCAGGGCCCAACCAGTGCAGGTGATTTGCCTGCTACTTGCCCTCAGCTGCTGGGCTCATTGCAACTCCTGCACTAGTTACCTGGATACCAGCGCTGCACATGTAGTATGCGCCCACTGCTGGCAGCGAGTCAAACGGTTGCCTCGCCACATGCAGCGGCAGTTGCTTATGCAACACCAGCACACAATCGTGCGCGCACAGCAACCCTTACTCTGCATGATGCACTACCCTGGGGACCATGCAGCACTGCATGCTATCGGTCTAACGTATGTGCTGCTGTTGGTCACTAACTGCAAATGCTGCTGCTGCCTGGCTGCTGCAGGGGCCCATGCACATGACTGTTACAGTGAACACAGCTGGCAGCTGCAGCCATATGCCGCCAGTTACATCTGCAGGTGCCAGCAGCGACAGCACAGAGCAGCAGCAGCAGCAGCTGCAGGAGGCATGTCAAGACCTGTCTGCTGCTCCTGTTGGTGGCGGCAGCCTGCAGCAGCAGCAGCAGCAGCTGGATGCATGGCTGCTGCAGCAACAGCGGCAACAGCAGCAACAGCCAGCAGGACTGCCTGGGCAGTACACACTCTTTGTACTGCCTGATACGAGCAGCGGCAGCAGCAGCAGCAGCGGCGGCAGTAGTGTTGTCGTTGGCCGCAGCAGGCATGCCTGGTTGACCTATCAGCCAGAGACTGCGCTGCAGCAGCCAAACCAGCTGCTGGATACAGCTGCAGCTGCTGCAGTGCGTGTGCTGTCTTGCTGCTTTGGATTGCACAGCACTGCTGAGTCGCTGAAGGCAGCAGATAGCTTGCCTGTCTCTGCTGCTGGCCATACGCAGCTGTCTTTCTCGCTGCTACATGCGGACCCGCTGGCACCTCGCAGCACCAGCGGCGACAGCAGTGGAGCAGCAGCAGCAGCAGCACAGCACTACACGTGGGACTTTGATGCTTTTGAGCAGCACCATCTGGAACCTATTGCGGCCAGCTTATCACCAGTCAGCCACGTCAGCATTGAGAGTCAAGTTTTGCACTTTACGCCAGCACGTACGCCCGGCAGTTGGAGCAACAAAAATAATGCATACATTGTGGAGCAATCGCAGCTGCCGTTCTTTGTTGATAGTGAGTGGGCAGTGGAGTCAGGGCGAGCTGTCATGCAGCATGACAGAGACAGCAGCAGCACGACAGGCCTCTCAAACAAGCAGCAGCAGCTGACATCTGGCGCTGCAGCACCCTCTGCAGGCTCAGCAGCAGCAGGTGTATTGGAAAGCCATGTTTTGCACTTCTTAGTATGTATTCCAGCAGCTGATAAGAGCCCGCTGCTGTTGCTGGGACCTAAAGCGCGGCTTAGGGACAGTAACAGCTTCTGGATACCTAGCTGGGGAGGAGTGTTGGTTCTCAACCTTGCAAATGAAACAGCAGGAGGTGTAGACGGCAGTGCAGCAGCAGGGAACGCAGGTTGCCCTGATAGTGCAGGTGAAGCAGAGCAGCAGAGAGAGCCATGGCAGCCACTGCCGCTGCACCAGCAGCACTACCAGCACATAGCAGCGGTGGTGATTGCTCAGCTGCAGGCGCTGTTTGGAGTAGCACCTGGCACCACCAGCACCACCACCACCAGTACAGCAGAACCCAGCAGTACACAGGCAGTACAGTTACAGCAGCTTCCTGCAGGGGCCGCAGGGTTCACGCAGTGGCAGGTTGATGCGCTGCTGCGTCAGCGCGCAGGTGCTGATGTGCAGGAGGCTGCGCGGGTGCTGGGGTCACTGTCGCGGCTGGTGCAGCAGCTGCCAAACTTGGAGATGCCTGATCTCATTGGGCAGCAGGTGAGATGGCTGGTGTGGTGAAGATGCTGCAGTGGTTGAATTGCTGACTAAAAACACTGTGGATTTGCATCAGTACTCCAGCAAAGAAACATGCAGAGACACCTACCCCTGCATGCAAGACTTTGCATGCAAGCAACAATGTGTAGAGCTGTGTGTGGGGAAGACAAGTTGGGTAGAAAGCGTGTAGGGTGCTGGTGCCTTCTGCTGCAGCTGTCATGTGCATGGTCGAAAGTTTGTGTGCTGCATGCTGCAACCGGTGCTACGCAGTGCTGACAATGTGCTCCGCAGCTGCCGTAGCGCCACTGTTTGACTATGTTTGGGTAGCGCAACATCTCAGCCGGATGCTCCCACGGGCTGCCTGCTGCAACGCAGCATGTAACATAGCTGCTGCGTTGCTGCTGCTGCTGCTGCTGCTGCTTTTGTTGTGCAGGTGGAACAAGCCCTCGCACACATTCAGCGAGCCTGGCAGCACATAGCAGCAGGAGATTACCATGCAGCTGGTGCAGCAGCGGCAGCTGCACGTGCTGCAGCAGAGGCTGCTTTCCTGCACCCATCTGTGCTGGCACAGCTCAACTTCCCAGAGAGCCACAAGCTAGGGGTGTACATGCCGCTGTTTTTGCCGGTGTCAGTGCCGCTCCTGCAAGGCTTTGTGTTGCAGCTGAGGCATTACATAAAGCGACGAAGGGAGTATAGTGCAGCTCTGCATCAGCGCTGATACTGTCAAAAGCAGCAGCACTCTAGCAGAAAAGCATGCGCATGCAGAGGATGAGGGAAAGCTTTGTTGTGCTATCACCTCTGGTGCATGCTTTAAAGCTGTGTTGTGGTATCAAGCGTTGTTTCCTTTAAAGCTTTGTTGTGCTATCAAGTTTTGTTGCGCTATCACCTCTGGTGCATGCTTTAGATTATCTAAATTTGTACAGCATGTCGCGTGGGGTTTGTACGCAGATGCATGCAGTCAGGTGCCATCCTGCAAGCTGTACGTGATATTGATCGTGATCCTGGTGGCGTTGCTGGGCCTAGCTCTGATGACTCAATGACTGCTGTAGTTGCATTGTGCTCTTGTTGCTGCTGGAGCCTGCCTTTTGGCTCCCAGTTCATACTGTGAACGTGGCATGTATCTGCAGACATGCAGCAGTTGTGTTTTTTCAACACCCGTTTAGAAAGCCATGCCCCAGCTCTACTCACCTGGCTCCTATGTTTTGGCCCCATAGCAGCAGAAATCCAGTACATGCCCAATTACAAATATAATTTTCTCTCTTCATGAACGCTAATTTGTATGACAAGGATACCAACACTATAGGCTGTGTAACTAACTAACTAACTAACTAACTAACTAACTATAGTCCCAGCCGCAGTCACAGCCGCAGCTACATACGTAGTCCCAGCCACAGTCGTACGCGCAGTCCCAGCCGCAGCCGCAGCTCCACGCGTAGGCCCACCCCCAGCCGCAGCCACAGGTACATACGTATTCCCGGCTTCACTCCTAGCCGCAGCTCCACGCGTAGCCCCAGCCCCAACCGCAGCTCCACGCGTAGCCCCAGCCCCAACCGCAGCTCCTCGCACAGTCCCAGTCTCCAACCGCAAATTATCGCAGCAATGCCCCAGCTCCAACCGCAGCTCCACGCACAGTCCCAGCCCCAACCGCAGCCGCAGGTACATACGTATTCCCGGCTTCACTCCTAGCCGCAGCTACACGCGTAGCCCCAGCCCCAACCGCAGCTCCACGCGTAGCCCCAGCCCCAACCGCAGCTCCACGCGTAGCCCCAGCCCCAACCGCAGCTCCACGCACAGTCCATGCCCCAACCGCAGCCGCAGGTACATACGTACTCCCGGCTACACTCCCAGACGCAGCTACGCACGTAGTCCCAGCCGCAGCCGCAGCCGCATGCAGCGGCGCAACCGCAGCTCAGCCTGGCATGAAAGGGATTGGAGTGGCGTGCTGCCTCCCAGTGTGGGAGCTTGCGTGTGCTGCAGCTGTTCAGCGAGTGTGACATGCAGCCTGTGCTCAGCCTGCCAAACCTAGCATCCCTTGCACTGGAGGGCGCAGTCACAATGCAAGCGGAGGACCTACTTCAGCTGACAGCATTGAGCAGCCTAACACATGTGCAGCTGGGCTACCGCACTGGGCTTCCCAACATGCGGCGCAGCGGCCAGGTCTGTCTTGACGGCAAGCTGACTACAGTGCTCACGCAGCACGCAGCGCGCACCTGGGGTCTGCTGCCTCTGCGGCACTTGTCGATTGATACAGCACTAGACAAATGGCGCGATCCTTTGCCTCTTGATGTCATGCAGCATATTGGGCAGCTCTCAGGGCTCACCTACCTGGGCTGCAATGCGATTGTACCAGCAGGCTGCAACACCGACGTGTGTGGTGCATTGCTGCGTCTGAAAGCACTGTGTGAGTTGCGACTGGATGTGTTCTTTGAGGCGGCTCAAAATGCTGGGGTCGCGCAGTACAATCCCTTCTACAGTCAGTTCAAACACAGCGACTATAGCGCTGTGCGTGACAAGGTGGCAGCAGCGACAGCTACACAGCAGCTGCTGCAAGCTGTCAGCCAGCTGCCTGGCTTAGTGCGGCTGTCACTGGGGGGGCTTGAGTGGAGGCTTTGGTACAGCATCAGTGCGAGAGCTTGTTGCTGCGCCGGCTTTGCAGCGCTTGCATCTGTCGGCAGGTATCTTGCGACGAGAGTCAGGTTATCAGCATCCACCGTGGCTCTTGAAAAAGGGCAAGTTGCGCATCAAGGATGTGCAGCGCATCATGCCAAGATGTCTTAGGCCATGTGTGGTGGAGGAAGTTGGTGCACCGAAAGATGAATACCGTGATGCAGAGCCTCTGGAGGTGTGAGGCAGTAGTTTGCGTGCGCTTGGTTTTAGTGCTGTGGATGCTCTACGACTGGTGGTGATGGTTGCTGGATCAGGTCGTTAGTGCAGCAGCAAAATTGCTCTTCGATAAGTGATTGCCTGGCAGGACACCATCTCATGCAGCAACAGCAGTGTAGCTGGTGTGTGAAGCAAGCTGGGCCGGGTATACATGGAGCTCACGCAACATGGCAGCTGTAGTGAGCAGCAGCAACTGCTGGCTGCATCTGGCAGGGAGAGTCTGCAGAAAGGAAGGGACCCTGTTATCTATTGTGGGTTTGTTGCGGTGGTCCACTTCAGGGCCATCAGCGATTGGGGTCTGGGCATGACCGTTCTGCGAGAGATCAAACATGCATGTGCTTTTGTGTTGGTAGTTTGGCCGTGTCTGGCCCCTGCTCGTCAGCTTTCTGGCCGGATGGTTGGGTACCCACCACTGGTGGATTGAGAGTGGAACCCCTGTTATGGTTGCCCCCTCTTGCTAGAAACACGTGTAATTTATTGTTTGATTGCAGCAGCTGCTGAAACTGTTGTGCCCCCTGGTGTGTTGTGGAGCATAGGTCACACAGTATTGGTCATCAGATGGCTGCACGCCGATTTTGCAGTTGAACGTGATACATATGCAGCCTGGTGCTGGCAGCATCTTTGTAACCTACGAAGCATTTACATGCACTGCATGCATCAGCCGCTGCTGGATGCCTTGAACCATCAGCGTAAAGCACATGCATGAAGTGTACACTGTGCCACATTGCAGTGCAGCACATCTGCGCACTGTTGCGTTTATTCTGAAGGCCGTCTACACTGAGAACTGTCAGCACACACGCCAGGATGTCACACCAGCCATCAAATGCAGGCAGAGCAGAGATCTTGAATACTGCATACACATTGCAGGCCAACGATGAAAGCTATCAACTGCCTCACCCAAAGAACAAGAGCACCCCACACCCACATATAAAACAGTGCACCAGGTAAACACCACCAATCAATCTGCTACCAGCATCCGCACCAACAGTCCTGTGTTTCAGCTCATCTCACCACCAGCGTCGCCTGGTTGTAGCAAACGGGTGGCCAGCTTGGTCACAGTAGGTTGTGACAGACTGCCAACCCTTGCACTCGTGCACTGCAAGAGCAGCAGCACAGCACTCACAAACACCTTTAAAGTAAATGTAAATTACACGCCACATGCACAAAGTTCAACACAGAGCTGGACATGCCATGCCAGCACATGAGCGCTTGGCAGCACAATATGCCGAAAACGTGGGCAGCTAGATCAAACATCACCAACCATAGCAGAGGCTTTACATCATGCTTCCCCTGATGCTATTCCGTATGCCCCCCTGAATATGCAAGCACCATGAACGCCAGCAGAGGCTGTGCCTCCTCGGTGGACATGCCGTCATTGAGTTGCCGCCACATTGGAACAATCGGGAATCAAGCGGACAGAAGCGCAGATCTCATTGCGCCACAGCACTGCTGAGCCCGGCTCACAATGGCATATTGAAGTTGCATGTGCTGCTCGTGACAGTACATCATGCACCCCAAGGCATCTGCTTACCTCAGGTTGTAGGCAACAGCCTCACACCATGCACAGCACATTACAAGCCGTGATGCATTGCAGGTATACATAAACAAAACAGCGTGACCTCGGGAGTTGATTACAACTGCACACTGTAAGGCTCGCTGTTGTGCAATGCGGTGTGAAAAAACCGAAGCTGCCTAAGGCAGTGCATGCCTGTGGCATGCTGTAAGCAGGTGCACAATTGCTCCTGTTGGTGGTGCATTTGATACTTGGCAAAGAATGCTAGTCTGGAGTTGACCAGCTCACTCAAAGACAGCAAGGCATTCCCCTGCAAATGTTGTGCAAGTGCACGCTGACAACCGACTCCTGACTGCCCCCTACTGCAAACCAACGTGTCCGTTACTACTAGGACGTGCCTGCTGTTGCCTGTGGCAAGGCAAGAGCAGCAAGGCGGCAAAACAGCGATGCCCGACATAGTATGCGCTCCCCATACCCTCCCATTGTATTATCAGATCCAGTAGGAGTCACACCTCATTGCTTGCTCCTGTGCACAGCCAAGACAGCATGACTGCTTGACAGATCCTCAAGATTTACCCTTGGATAGGCTGCCCCATACAGCAGGTGCTAAACGTAGTATGATCTGTCAAAATGCATGTGCTCTGAAGATCCCAGAGGATTGTGCTCCTGCACAATAGCTGCACAGCCCTTCTTGGGTTTCAACGGATACCAATACTAACATCATGGCTTGATTTGCACTGATGGTGTATGCACAGCAATCCAACACATGAGAGCGTCAGATATATGCACAAACTCCACAAACGTGCTATGCAGGATACGGTACCGTATGGCAAATCGTTTTGCCATGTGATTTGAGGATTGTTTTCACACGATCTAGCACCTCAATCCGCGCGCCTCAAACTCAGTTCCAGGGTGCCCAAACCGTTTGTCCCTATTCATCCAGACACTTCCATCAGACACCTCTGCACGGCTGGCAGCTGCAGCTGCCGTCAGCTGAGTCCAACAACATCAACCTAGAGTGCACACATCGTGCAAACACCAATCTAAAACTCAAACCTTTGCTTTGTGAAAACACAGCTACCTTGACAACAGGATAGCTTGCCGAACATCGGTTTACGTTGTCAGCATGGGCGCCATGCAAGTTGTGTTCAGGCCAGCCGTAATGCCAGTTGTCACGTTGTTGTTGCAAAGTTTGGCGCCTGGGAAGACCTCGTTCTGACCGAGTGTGAAGACGCTGTTGTTCTGGAACAGGCCTAAGGCCTGAGCCAGGGTGTCAAGCACAAAGGTGGGTTGGACTGCGGGTGCACCGCAAAAAGGACAAAACCGCCGTGTGGTCAGTGACTGTATGTATCATTTTTGCGCACTACGTGATTGCAGCAACTTCGTTGGCAACGCTTTGCAGGCAAGGATGGGGTGCAAAAGGCAAACAGCAGATACCTGGCAAGGCGTACTGCACACTGCGCATGCCAGACCTCTGGACTTTTTGGCAGATGTGTTGCCGTTGCTGTGCTCCAACCAATCTCACTGCCAGAGACACAGGCCCTTGGCAACTTCATACCACTCACTTGCTGTGTTGCCCCGCGTTGCGGTGATGTCCTTGTTCGAGTCAGCAATGTCAGCGATCGTTTCATTGAGCTCCTGCCACTGCTCAGGAGCCAGGTTCTTCAGCGCACCGTCGTTGGAGGCGGCCTCAAAAGACAGCAGCGACTCGTTGAAGCCCTTCAGCAGCGTGCCTGTTGTGTCGGAAAGGCCGTTCTTGTATGCAATGACGTGGCCGCCGTCGATCTTGGAGGGAGAGTAGATGCCCTGTATCATACAGTGTGTGGCACCAGGTTGAAACGTAGCAGCAGCAGCAGCAGCAGCGAGGGGCTCAATACGAGTGACGGGCCGGACGTGCAATGATGCGCAGACAGAGCTGCCTTGAAGAAACGGCTACCAACAAGCAGTGTGATGCGCGGTCACTGCGAGACAATGTGCCACACATGGCATGCTGCCAGAGCATTCTGCAATGTCTTAGTTGGGGAAGCTGTCTAGACAGTGCAGCCAACAAAGTTCAGGCATTCTAGGAGGTGTGGTGTTAGGATCGCACGGAGAGCACATTGCATCAGCCCATGCACGATTGACTGATGTACACACAGCATGACTCGTTGTATGACGAGCACAACGTTCGAAGCCAGATTGCATCACATTTACGATGGCGAAGATTGCAGCTGTGCCCAGCACACAGATGAACAGCGTAGCCGCCCATGAGATGAACTGCACACATAAAAATGTGCAGGGCAGAGGCAGTTAGGTGCAGAGGATGACAAAGCATTGAACACGTGCAACAGCTTGCCGTTTTTTGCAACATGCTGACCACAGCGCTGCAGTGCTGGCACCTAGCCGTCATTAGGATGACACGCCGTGTGCGAGCCCAGCGTGCGACTGCATACTTAGCACTACTTGCAAACTTGGCCGGCGACCAACATCCTGCAACCCAGCCCGTCAGACGTGGAATCTCAACAGCTGCATGTATCTGATCACTTGAGCCTCTTTGGTAACACAGTGTCACATAAGTTGCCAAGACTCACCTGCTTGCCGAAGAGCTTCCAGTTGTCGCCGTTCTTCCAGCTGTCCATCATGCCCACACCCACAATGCCTCAGGTGATGCACTGCGAGGAGGAGGTGGGCAGGCCCAGCCTGCAGCACAAGAACAGCAACATGCATATGCATCAGATTGCTCTTTGCAGGCCGAACTCCAACTGCAGCTCACTACTGTCACACGTGGGGTGGCATGCTGAATTGCGTTCGTGCTGTGTCGCAGTATGGCACACTTACTGCCAGCAAAGGCACCGTCACAACCTCAAGCGTGTAGGCTGCTAAGCGGGTGTACAGCAGCAAGACAACAACCGATGGTTATGATGTTGATGTGGCACTCACTGTGAGGCGACCATGATGACCAGCGCTGTTGCAAGCTCAGCAGCGAAGCCCCTGCAAGACAGCAGACAAACAAGCACAAAGCAGCAGCAGCAAAAGCACTATCATAGCTGCAGCAGTTCAGGTGCCACAGCAGGAGACGAGTATGCCGCAGTGTGTTATTGCCGCAGTGTCATGCTGCGTGCCATGCATGAGCTGCATGCACGGAACTCACGTACTGATTTGACACTGTCATGTGAGTCATGTATTGGTACTTTCTGGCTTCCGATCACCTAGAAGGAGACAGCTTGGCCAGCATGACGTCAGTTGTCCTCACGTGATAGCCGTAAGTTTCAAGCGTGTGTACACGTGGATCTGTTCAACCTATGGGTTCAACCTCAAGGCTTAGTTTAAGGTGTACTTTCTGGCCTCAACACATCTAGAGGGAGACAACTTGGCGAGCATGACGCCAGTTGTTCTCGTCGCGTGGTAGCAGTACTTCGCAAGGCCCACCACCAGCGCGATGGCGCCCACCAGCACATTGGCGCCCACCAGCACGCACCAGCTTGAGGTTGCTCTAAGCCCCTTACCTCAAACGGGACAGCTTGGCCAACATGATACCAGTTGAAGCATTCGTTCTCAAGCGGTGTGTTGCAAGAGGCTGTGTTTGATGTGTGTTTGCAGCTCACCTGGGGGAGACAGCTTGGCAAGCATGACGCCAGTTGTCCTCGTCACTTGGTAGCCGTATGTCGCAAGGCCCACCACCAGTGCAATTGCACCCACCAGCACACACCAGATTTCGGGGGACAGGGAGCTGGTGAGGCTGCCGTTGCGATAGATCTCGTAGATCGCTGCAAGGGGGCCGGCCATCTGGCCCACCTCGCCGGCACCGTGCGCAAAGATGACACAGATGGCAGAGAAGACCTGTGCGCAGGCAGAAGCAGGACGCCCCACTTTACAGTCTGCTTATGCAGATTTGATACTGACTACTGTGGCTGCCAGGCCCGGCGATGATTGTCTAGCACCGTGCCTATGCAGACAGCTGCAGAGACGACCCATGTGCAGGTTGAAACTGGCTGACACACCCATCTGATATTTCAAATAGCTGTCGCTGAAGACCAATGTGCAGAGTATGGTAGCCTCCACGGCTGACAGGAGCCAAGGCGTGCAAAACTGCCCGAGCTGCAGGCAGCCTGCCCAGTAATGTTAGATCTCAACTGCTCCACTGATGACGCATGGCAGGCGGCAGATGCATGGAGTGCATGGGTGGCAACCGCCACAGCGCATGCAGTGTCACGAATAAGGCAGCTCATACCTGCAGGTAGCCGAAGATGCGCTCTGCCTGGGGGTCAAACTTCTCAGCGCGTGCATGCAGCGCAGCAATGTACTCGTCCTCAACCACAACCTGCACTCAGCAAAAGAGTCAGCAGGTTATGTAGTTTTTGGCTACAAGATGAGGAACAGAGTGCATGCTGTACATCCCTGAGTGCAGCCAGGCACAGCTATACATGCGCAAGAATAGGTTGCAGCAGGCATCAGCAGTCTGAGCCCGTATGCTCATGTTTGGAACACTCTGTTGGTTCGACGCCACGACGTGCCACACAGGCCGCCCAGGTGCCAAGCGCTTGAAGGGGTTGGAGCGGGGGGGTCTAGGCCATCTTACCTTCGTCACACGATGTTTGTAACATGTCATGTTTTAACACCGACATGGTGCATGTCCATGGATGTGCCATACATTGCTGCCCTAGATGCTGAGCAGACAAGATGCTTGAAGGGGTTGGACCTTGGCGGCTCCGCACCATCCGTACATCCATACCTATCTTTGCATGCATCAATGCTAGAAGCACGGCGGGCCTACAAGCGCGTTGTGTGCCGCAAGAAGTTTCAGCATGCCCAGCAGTGCCAGCTACAGTTGTTGCAATCATATTTTGCGGATGAGCAACGTGACTTCTGGGGTGTGTTTTTGGACAAGCGTGGTATGCCTTGCCCTCTTGATGATGTGGAAGCGTGGACAGCATGGTTTGCTGATCTAATGGGGCAACCGCCGCCACCGCGGCAGCTGTCCCCTGAGGCCGAGGCTATGCGCTCCAAGCTGGCAACATTTCATTCGCATGCGCCATCTGCATTAAATCATCTCAATGATAAGTTTAGCTTACAGAAATTGTTGATGTGTTGTGCTCCTTGCCGTCGGGCACAGCTGCTGACTTGCAGAACTTGACGTGTGAGTTGCTGCGATTCCCTGCTGAGGAAGAACTAGAGGTTCATGGAGGGTACCCATGGCCAGCCGCGCTGGACGGCAGGACAATCAGGTGCACCCTGCCGGCAGGGATATATATTTGAGCCGTTACTTCGTTGTGTGGCATGGGTGGTGAAGCAACTCACTATGCAGAACATTGATGCATCTGCATGGCCCCTTGTCCTGCAGGTGTGCAAGCCGATCCCTGTACCCAAGTCTGGACAAGCCAGTGAGCCCACCAATAGGGACATGTACCGAGGTATCAGCATTTCTAGCATCTACAGTCGTGTGATTGACCGCCTGCTGCACCACCAGCTAGACCCCGCAATGGAAGGCTTGGGTGTGCGTGCCGTCACACAGTGAGGCTTTCGCAGGGAGCATGGTACCATTGATGCATTGTTTACACTCACACACCTTATCAATCGGGCTCGGCATCAGCGTAAGAAGTTGTATGTTGTGTTTATTGATTTCAAGAAGGCCTTCGACACAGTTCCTAGGGACTTGCTGCTAGAACGTTGCAAACAGCTTGGCATTCATGGCCGCTTTTTGTCTCTGCTTGAGCGCTTGTATGACACCATCCAGATGCAGGTTGTGGTGAATGGCAAATTGGGTGAACCCATTGACACGTGCCTTGGCACCAAGCAAGGCAGCGGGCTCAGCCCGTTGCTGTTTGGGTTGTTCATTGAGATGCTACATGAATTGATAACCATAAGAGGCAAGCCTAGCCCGGGTGGGGGGTCACCCCTCTTGGGCCTCAGGTTGGCTCTCTTCATGTGCCTGACCTGTTGTATGCTGATGACGGGTGTCTTATTGCAGAGTCTCCCACAGATGTGCAGTCCTTGCTAGAGTGCTTGCAGTTGTTCTGTGAGATAACTGGTATGGAGGTCAACATGCACCCCAAGAAGACGTGTGTTGTTGTGTTCCGTGGCCAGCGTGTGCCGCGGCCGCGCTCGCTTGCATTCACATATGCAAGTCAACCGCTCAGCATTCAAAGCCAGTACACGTATTTGGGTGTGGTGCTGCATGAGACCAAGGGTCTGCAACCGGCAGTTGACGCACTGGCGGCGTCTGGCTTGAAGGCCATGCATGTTCTCTTGGGCCGTTTTCGTAAACAACGCATCACACAATATGATATGAAGTGCCGCATGTTTGACATTATGGTTGAACCTGTTATGTCGTACGCTTCTCATGTGTGGGATCCTGAGCTGTGCCATGCTGAACTTTTCAGGCGCCTGGGATGGCGCATGTCTGCAGCCAACAAGGTACACTGAGCCTTCCTTCGCTACATGACCGGCACTGGTAAATGCTCTAGTTTGGACGTGTTAATGCGTGAGCTGCACCGCCTGCCTGTCATGCACCATTGGGTTGTTCTAGCTGTGCGTTGGTGGGAGCGCCTCCGGGCTATGCATCAGGATAGGCTTGCACGGGTTGCATGGGTATTGGATGTGGAACTGGCGTTGAGTGGCTGCAAAAGCTGTTGGACAAATTATCTATTGCACACCACGCAGACTCGGGGTCATTGACCAAGCAGCATGGCGGGCGCCTGGCGTGTCAGCTGCAACCGTGTGCGGGTGTGAGTTGAAAGCTGAAGATGTGTCTGCTGCACTCACCCGCTTGGTCAAGCAGGGATGGGCAGACGGGGGTGCTGAGGTGGCTGACCCAAGGTCGGCGCCCAGTCACCATGTGACCATGTGCACGCACGCTGCATGGGTGCACCCTATGGATGATGATGCCGCTTTTGACCGTAGCACACAACCAGAGTACATGCAGCTGTGTTTGCCATTTCGTGTATTACAATGCCTGGTGTGGCTCCGCACAGAAGTTGCTCAGTTTGAGGTGCAGTTAGGCAGGCATGCACGCCCTCGGGTGCCCAGGCCTCGACGTCTTTGTAGGTTGTGCTCGCTTGCTAGCCCTTCAACAGCCAGCCGGCCTGCGTGGCGCACACGTGTGCATGCCCGGACTGGGACCCATGATAATGTGGAAGATCTCAGACACTTCCTTTTGGAGTGCCCTGCATATGACCACTTGCGTGATGCTCATCAGAATATATTCTGTCCTGATGCCACCACCAATCGTTGTGCTGATGAGATGGTGTCGCGTGTTTTAAACTGTGAAGATCAAGAGAGCTTGGCTGTTGTTGTATACCAGATGTAATTGTATCGCTCGGTGCTGTGAGGGTTATCGCCTGACCACACCAGCGTACCAATCCAGTCAGAGGGCTATGTCCCTTCAGACGACACCATAGACGCTGTTGCCTTTAGCCCATAAGACTTCGACATTTCCTGACAAATTTCATGTGCATTTGTGCCACAGATCCGGTTTGGTGCAGCCTTATGCCGCATTAGTCGCCCTTGTTCTTGCTTCTGATTGTGAGATCTTGACAACATGCTCTCAGTTGGTGTGCTTCTTCAGCACAAGCTGCTGGCTGACTGGGGTGTGTCTCTGACACGCCGCAGATATAATTGCTTGCTTATCCTGGAGAGAACTTGTGCTCATCTGATGGCGTCAATGTGTTGCATCGAGCGCTCATCTCCTTTTGTCACGTGTTGACTCTGTGCTCATTTGGGGTGGCTCATACCATCTAAGATGGTGACTGGACCCACATGTAACTACTCTCTCTCTCTCATACACCTGTTACATGACACGTCACAACACTCACCTGGTGCACGTCCACAGATGTGCCGTACAGGGCTGCCCGCGATGCTGAGCGGAAGAAGCGTTTGAAGGGGTTGGAGCTTGGCGGCTGTGCTCCATCCTTGCCCATGCCAAGCTCGCTGTCTGACGCGATGTTCATTGTCACGTCACTTGGGGGCCTGCAGCAGATGTAGACGACACGCAAGCAGCATAAATTCAGTGAGAGCCGGCCCCCACACACATCACAGGTGGGTCCAAGCAGCAGGTATGTGTGGTGACATTGAGCTGCTTCGTTCAGTATCATGCTGCTGGCAGCAATGCAGCAGAGACGAGATGGGTCGACAGCCTATGCACAAAGCACTGGGGCTCAAAATTGGGGGTTCAAAGACATAATGCTTACGCATTCATGGCAGCCTCATCGGCCTCTGCATCCTGCTTGGCCATGCGCCACTTGATGAGAGGCAGGATCACCAGCGCAGTCAGCACAGCAATGCCAACAGCCACGAGGGCTGACACCCAGGCTGCCTTGTCCACGGACCACTCGTCACCAAGGGACCTCAGGGCACCACGCGTGACTGCAGGGGTGAAAGAATGCACGCAGCAGCAGCAGCAGCAGCAGCAGCAGTTGTGCGGCTTGTGTTCCAGCCTGGAGCGCCATTTGTGACTGCCGAGTTGAAAAGATGCACACACAGCAGCACAAGTTGTGCGGCTTATTTCAGACCTGCATGCAGTGCTGCCTGCAAAGCAGCATGCACAAGGCACTGCTAGGCTAGCAGGTGCTGTCTAGTAGCGCTCAGGCTGCTTATCGCTTCTCGCATGCAGGCAAAGCCTTGTCACTGAATGACACTCACAGACGAAGAACACGTTGATCATCACAGTGACGAGCACCGCAGGCGGCAGCACCCAGAATGCCAGCTTTGCAGCGCGCTCCCTACGCAGCACCAGCCACCTTGTCAGGCCAAACACTGCTGCGGCAACAGCTCCGGTCAACACAGGGCTGACGGTCCAGGAGAGGACGATGGGGACGATGCCGCGGTATGGTGGGAAGCTACAGGGGTCTTGGCGGGCCCACTGCACGGCACCGGTACCGCCAAAAGCGAGGGCAAAGCCGATGATGCTACCAACCGCAAGCAACAGCAGCGGCAGCGGCATGAAAAGATTGTTGCGCAGTGTACCCGGTTGTTGTGACCTGTGTGACCATGTTCTTGTAACTTGGCAAAACTGAAGCCAATGATATCTACAAAGCAGGGCGGCAGCATCAGCAGCAGTTAGATGATGGTGGGAAGCTGCGGGGGTCTGGGCGCGCCCACTGCACGGCACCGGTGCTGCCAAAGGCGAGGACAAAGCCGATGATGCTACCAACTGCAACAGCAGCGGCAGCAGCAGCAGCAGCGGAGGCAGCAGCATGAAATGGTTAGTACGCGATCCGCTCAGATGCTATGATCTCTGTTGCGTTTGGCATGCCGGTTTGTGATTGCAGAAAAGGGAGCCAATGTTGTGTTCAAAGCACAGCGGCAGCAGCAGCAGCAGGTTTAAAGGATGGTGGGAAACTGCAGGGATCTGGGCGCGCCCTGCTCTTGTGCCGCCAAAGGCAAGGGCAAAGCCGATGATGCTTCCAACTGCACGCAGGGGCAGCGGTGGTGGCGGCAGCAGTTGATTAGTCCTAATTCACCAGCAGGGCTGCAATACCTGCGAATATTATAGCACAATCGGTATGCCAGGACTGAGCAGCAGCAGCAGCAGCAGCAGTCACGCAACCACAAATTCTGCGGCACAGAAAGCACTGGCTGTTTGAGAGGTATGCACATAAAATGCCAAGAGTTGGCATGCCATTCCAAGCATTGGCAATGCTTGCCAAGCCCTAGTGACTAGGGCCATACAAGCGGGGTGCAGGGCACCTTATATGCTCCAAAAAAATGTGACAACAAAGCAGGTCACTCACTGATGGAGTGTGTGGCTGACACGTTGTAGCCCCTGCCGGACGCCCAGCCCTGCCACAAAAACGCCACAAGCAGGGCACACACCTGCGGGCAGCACAGAGAAAGGGCGCCGGCATCAGAGCGCGCGTGTGATGCCAGTTGAGCCAAGTGTAGCAGCTGCATGAAGCACAGCAGCACTGCCGTACAAGCAGCAGAAGCTACATTGCAACATATCATATGTTACCAGGCCCTGGTAGAGTCTACAGCTGGGCATGGCAAGAAGAGCATCCCATAGCCAGGCCGGCAGCAGATATATTATCATACGGCTGGAAGCACATCAAGTGCCTGAAACCTGTCCGGGTGCGCTCACCATGCCCCACGCGTACACCTCTGGCGTCCTTGCAAACATTCTGGGGTCTGCAATGCCGCCAGCAAGCGTGTATGTCACACGCGACCCAGCAGCATGGCACCTCCAAACTCAAAGATGGCAGCCAGCTGCACAGCAGTACAGCGCGGCAGCAGCAGGTGGTGGGGTACGACAAGGCAAGGGTGCAGAAGCAGGGCTGTGGAGCAGGGCGGGTTGCAGCATCTGCAGCATCATGTTGTGTAGCGACCCGCAGGGGAATAGACTCCGCTCTTGCCGCTTCTCTTGATGTAGCTGCTGTGGTGAGCAGGCAAAAGCTCACAGCATTCAAAGGAGGTTATTTATGATGCAGCAGCAGCTGACTGCGCAAGTCCTCCCTGCTGCAGGCTGCTTGGCCCCTGCTCAGCGCTCGTCATGTATTGCTGATTCACTACAGAGGCTTGGCGCAGGGTGATGGACTTGGAGCCGACCTGCGGTTGCACAGCAGATGTGACCTTGTTGGAGCAGCTTCGGGGTTATAGCAGTGGGCAGCAGATGACCGCACATGCCACAGCCATTCGCAACAGGTGCTGCAGTGTTACACTGGACTTGATGACAAGGTATGCCATGGAGTCTGGTCCGCTGCTGAAATCCGATCCTTGTTATGAGAGAGAGTAGTTACATGTGGGTCCAGTCACCATCTCAGATGGTATGAGCCACCCCAAAATGAGCACAATGTCAACGCATGACGAAAGAAGATGAGCACACAATGTAGCCCATTGAGGCCATCCGTTGAGCACAGGGTCTCTCCAGATTGAGCATAAGATTATATCTGCGGTGTGTCAGTGACACACCCCAATCAGCCAACAGCATGTGCTGAAGAAGCACACCAACCAAAAAGCATGTTGTCAAGATCACACAGCCAGAGAGATAGGCAGGGCAACTAAGGCGGCATAAAGGCGGCAGCAAACCAATAATGTGACAGGATGCATGTGTAACTCGTCAAGTAACCTAAACTCATCACGGGCTAGGAGCAACAGCGTCTAAGGCGTCATCTACAGGGACATAACCCTCAGGCTGAATTGGCACACTTTGATGGTCAGGGGACAACCCCAGCAACACTGAGCGATACAACCACATCTGATAAACCACCACAGCCAAGCCCTCTTGATCCTCACAGTCTAGAATGCGCGGCACCAACTCGTTAGCATAGCGATCTACAGTACCCGCAGGATAGAACACACTAGGGCAGGCACCGCGCAAGTGGTCATATGCAGGGCATTCTAGCAGAAAGTGTTTGAGATCCTCCACATTGTCATAGGTCCCAGTCCGGGCGTGCACGCGTGTGCGCCAAACTGCTCGGCTAGCTGCAACAGGATTAGCACACGAGCACAGTCTACACAACCGCTGCTGCCTGGGCACCCGAGGGCGGGCATGTCTACCCAGCTGCACCTCCAACTGTGCAGCCCCAGTGCGAAGCCGTGCAAGGCACTGCAACACCCGGAACGGCAAGCATAATTGCATGTATTGAGGTTGTGTGTTGCGGTAAAAAGCAGCATCAGCCTCCATAGGATGCACCCAGGCAGCATGTGTGCACATAGTAACATGATTGCTTGGTGCTGTTCTTGGGTCAGCATCCTCCGCACCTGCATCCGCCCACCCCTGCTTAACCAAGCGTGCAAGGGCAGCAGACACGGCTGTAGCATGCAACTCAAGCCCACATACACTTGCAGCCGTCACCCCAGGCCCACGCCATGCAGCCTGCTGTATAACACCAAGGCGTTGCATAGTGTGCAGCAGATAGAATGTCCAGCAAGTTTTGCAACCACTCAATGCTAACTCCACATCCGACACCCACGCAACCCGCGCAAGACGATCAACG
>CADDIJ020000128.1:0-68915 GCA_902809745.2 Tetradesmus lagerheimii
GCTGCAGCAGTGCTCAGCGGTTCTCAGCAGTAACGTGGCCACCACCAGCCAGCACAATAGCCTCGTAGGTCTGTGCCAGAGACCTCACATCCTTCTGAATGCTCTCCTTTGTCAGCACATTGTAGAACAAGTGCTCCAGCTGCTGCTTGCATGCATCGATCGTGATCGTTGCACGGTTCTGCTTCAGCAGCCAGCGCTGCATGTGGAAATCCAACCATGCATGCACATGCTCCACCACCTTGTGCATGTCACTGGACAGCTCAGGCAGGGGAAACCTGTGCTTCTTGTTGATACCCATCTGAGCCAGGTCAGCCCCCTTGTGTATCTTGTCGTTGTCCCAACTGTACAGCCAGTGCTCACCCCTCTGCAGGTGCAGCCTGTTTCCACGCTCCTCTGCCTTCTCCCTGAACTTCTTCATGATCTGGTTGAACTCCATTGATGTGACACTGTGTGCCATCTCTCCTTGCTTTGTCTGCATTGCAGCAGCAGGTGTGCAGCAGCAGCCGCGGGGTAAGGGCCGGCCCCGCAAGAAATTTGTAGCAGCAGCTTATGCAGCTTATGTCTCACACCTCAATGATGGACAGCTGGAGTATGAACATTCCTACAGCTCAGCAAAGAAGGTGTTCAAAGCCAGGTGCAGCTGCAGCAAGCATATGCGGGTTATGGCCTGCCAGCAGGTGACACGAACTAAAGCAGCGCTGCAGTGCAGGAAGTGCACAGGCGGAGGCAGCGACTATGAGAAGGAAGCCTATGCAGCATGTGATGAATCCACATTGATCACAGCCTGGGCAGCTGAAGCCTATGCTGTGCAGGAAACAGTTCAGCATCATGGGTTGGACCTGTATGCAGGCTGGCACAGCTATGACATCTTAGTGTTACAGCCGGGCAGGGTTTTGGTTGAGGTTCAAGGAGAGCAGCACAGCACCAAGCTTAACACCCAAGCCAACAATCCAGATGCCAGCCTGGCTGACAGGGTCAGCAGGGACCATGCACTAGCTGCTGCAGCCAAGGCTGCAGGTTACAGTGTCGTTTGGTTGAACGTCGGCGCAGCCCACAGTCAGGTCAACCGTCGGCAGCAGTGGCGCAAGACTATTGAGGGTGCAGTGCAGTACATGATGCAGGAGAACGCCACCCCTACTGAATTCACTGTCTAACTCACCAGGTACACATTGTCGGGGTCAGGATCAGCTGGCATGTCGGTGGTGCCTGTGTAGAACACCAGCAGCAGCGCGCCCAGCAGGTAGTTGACTGCGATGTAGTACTTGAGCACCTTGGGCTTCTTCAGGGTAGGTGGCAGTGTTGTCTCGAATGTATCCTTCTCTGAGGGGATGACCCAGCCCTTCTTGCTGTGCACGCGCATGTAGATGGTCTTAGCATCTATCCAGATCACGCGTTCAGCAACCCTGAAGTTATCGGTGATCTGTTCCAGATTTCCTGCAGCTGTGTCAAACCGGCTGTCAATCTGCTTCTGCGTGTGCTTATGTTTTATGTTGAGGTCACGGTATGCCAGCTCTGGGCACTCCCTGTGCACTGCCCTGTACACAGTGCTGACTGACACGTTTCTAGCCTCCAGCAGCTCCCTGACCTCCAGGCACTCATCCCTGCACTCTTTTATTGACCCATAAGCCCCGCCCTCCTCGTCTGCCCTTCCCCGCTGCAGGCTGCCCACTAACACCTGAGCATCCTCGTGCGAGAGCTTGCGCTTGCGGCCGCTGTTGCTGGCGTGGCCCTGAATTGACTTTTCCTCAGCCCACTGGACGCCCCAGTAAACTACAAATCCTACTGCATCCTTGGGAGCATCCACGCCCATGTTAATGCAGCGTGTGAGGAACTCAGTGGTGGCTGCTGGTATGTGACCCTTTGCTGCGGCAAAAGCTTCTGCTGCAAGTGCACGCTGAACTTCTTCATACTTCTTCATGGGTCACTGTGAGTGTGGAGGTCTGAACATTGGACAATTTTGCAAGGACAACAGGAGCGTTGTTTATGAGTGCATTCTGGCAAGCTTTATGGTGCATGTGCATATATGTGTGGTGTTTGCAACTGCAGCTGCAGCGGCACTAAACCCTACACCCTGGCGGCTGTATGCATGGTTGAATTCAGCATCAGTGCCCTTCATAAAGAATCCTGAGCCAAATTTGTGTATCAAAATAGAGATGTTTTGCTGCAATATGGCGTGCTTAAAATGTTGCATGGACGTCTGTAGTCGTCACAATTTGATTAAACGGGTGCCCCTCCTCGCCCCTAAGATATGGCGGGAGGGGTCTGTTCTGGCTGTTTCAGCCCCACTGCTGTGCCTGATATGCATCATTGATTTTGTTTCGATGACTGCATGGCATGTGCGGCAGCTGCCGGTTTGTAATCGTGTGTATGTGTGCACAACATGTGCACGCATGACGTGGCTGGCTGGCCGGTCTGTGCTGCATGCGCTGCATGGCGTTGGAATCACGTGTTTTGGGGGGGCCCTTTTTTGTGCCTGTTTGAAAAGTGGAATGCACTTGTCCTGGTGCTGCTCACCTGTGTTGCTGCTCCCTGTGGTATCACCAAAGGGTCAGTGTGTTCGTTGCTGGTGCGAGCCGTGCCTCAGCAGCTGTGCTGGCGAAGTTGCTGGCGGTCAAACTTGTGTTGTTACTTTATTGATGGTAACAGTGCATGTGTGCAAGTGCTTTACGTGGCTGCACAGACTGATTGCCGCGTGCTCGAGTAGGTAAACGTGGGCGCTCAATAAACGATTTCCTTAAGTTTCAGGCGCTGCCGACAACATGTATAAAATCGGCTATACAATACCGCCATGATTCATTTTGCGACGTACTGACTTGCTTGCCACGCCACGCATAACACACCCACATAGCTGCAACAGAGGGGTGCAGCTATGTTGTGTGCGGGCTGTTTTGCGTCGTATCAACTGTGCTTGTGACGGTGGCACGTTGCTGTGTATTCAAGCGTGCCTGATGCAGTAACAATGCCTGCAGCAGAAACACAACGGGACCGCCCCAGGAGATGCCACAGACCTCCACCAGCACACCAACAGGGTGCACAGCCACCCCAGAGGCTAGCTTTTGGCAGTCCCAACGCTCGCATGCGCACATATGTGTGCGCGGGAGCGCAGTTCTGGCATCAACCAGTGTCCTTGTTTAAAACCATCCTGTTTCGCGCAGCCCAAGCACACTCGCTGCACATCTGACACCCACCCCACCCACAGTGTAGGTGGACACTCCAACATGCCCTGCAGCATGCTGCATCACACAAGTCGTGCACAAAGCAGTAGTAGAAGGATGTAGGTAACAGGACAAGATGCTGAGGCTGGGTTCTGCAAGTCGGGGCAGAACGCCAAACTCTCAAGGGGCGCGATGTGAACAACCGACAGAAACAAGCAACCGACACACTAGTCGCGTGTGCACACAGGGCAGACACACAGACACCGCTCGTGATCTGGCCCTGCTCCTCATGTGAGCTTACGCTGCTGGGAAGCTTTGCCAGGTGGTGCAGAAAACGAGATAGCGACATGCAGCAAGCGGACGACAAGACAGGGGCCAGCTCACTGAAACAGATAATCAGCCGCCGGCACCAAGCAGGTGCATGCGCGCTGTAACGCAGGATGCTGGTAGAGCACTTACACGACAACACAGTGCACACAGATGTGCGCAGACACAAAGCAAAGCACACACGCAGTTGTGACCAGCTGCTGAGAATCCAGTAGCTGCACTGTCGCTCACACAACACCACCTGGGAAGAGTGCAACCCGATTCCATGCCAATAACATCGATCCACACGCAACAACCACAGAGCCCACACAAGTGCACAAGGCCAGAAGTAAGCGCCTGATGGAGTGCGGACACATACACCCACACACGCACCCAGCCAATAAGCACGCCTTAAGCTGTCCTGCATCTGCTGTGCCTGCATCATACCGCATACAACACATGTGATATGCTCTGTAGTAGCTGCAGTCAGCAAGCGACAACAGCCCCAGCCTCCAAAGTTGCACCACCATCCACACTGTAATAACATACACCAACGCTCAGTGCCCCAACCTCGGACACCATAACAGCCCTGATACTGGGCAGTTACGGCGCACGTAACTCCACCCACCACTGGCCAAGTTTGTGGAACCAAAAACGCAACTCACGAAACGCACACAGGGTACGCTCAGGCACTTGCGTGCACACAGTGCAAATTGACCTCACAACCGCACCTGGACTAACACAAGTTGCTGCTTGCTTGCGGGAGGCAGCCGTAGTACTCATGCACAGCTACCTCCGCAAGCAACAGCTGGCACATTCATTCCCGTCCCTGCATGTATTTGCGTACTCAACAGAGCTGCGGTGCTGCTGCAGGCCCCTCCTGCCCCTCCATAGGTTAACACCGCAACCCAAACAGTACATGCAAAGCAGAGCGAATCGCTTGCAGCAGTCTCCAAGACCACTTGCCTGCCAATCCACCACGGTGGGGGTTTGAATGCAATGCACACAAGGTTTGCAAAGTATGCGCTAGCAGCTACAGCAGCAGGGCACCTGTTGCATTGGTACAGGCAATACGGAAGGAATGCTACACATCAAGACACGCAGTAGCATGCCGCCAACATACCTCACTGCGATGCAGCAAGCGGCAGGTTGCAGTACGACAGCATGCATGCTAATAACACCACCAAGTAATCACCCTCTCTCAATCACTAACATCAAGCCCAGCAGTCACCCCACAGCCCCACCAACAACCAGGCACAGCTTGTAACAGCCTGCCACCTTTATCAGGCGTCTGCGTATCAAAATCAGATGCCTGTAATTGACGCCTGTAAACTACACCTCCCCGACCCTGCTAGGAAGTCAACTGCAGTCCCTCCAATGTATTAGACGCGCAGCTTTCATTGCTTGCTCATGCAGTAGAGCAACCCAGCGCCTCTGTTCCACACCACGCTACAAGCGACACTTAAAGCACGCAAGCACCGCCTAACGCAACTGCTTGCTTGTGTCCCGCTGTTGCCGCACAACAGCCTACGAATTTGCCGAGACGCTAGTGCAGCTCTTGCTTTGCAGGTAAGTGTATATGGAAGTGCTTCCAACTCCAGCCTCAAGGAAAAGAGGATCCCTATTCCCAGCAAGGCACTGAACACCACAACCATGCTTGCCACCACTGCTGCAGCAAACCAGCAACAATCTGCGGCGGCTGCAGCAGACATCGCTGCACTGCTGCATTGCTGCAACACCCCCTGCGGCATTGTCCAAGCCGGCTGCCCAGCCTCAATGCGGGGATACACAGCCGCCGCCTTCACTGTGCCAAGCTGCATGCCACACTTGCACTTGCACTGGCAAGCGACGCCGAGAGCATTGCACTCAGTGCCCTGACTTGCTCAGCTGTGCGGCAAGCTGCTGCGCCTGCTGCTGCAGCGCATTCAGCAGTGCTTTCTCCAGCACACTCTGCAGATCTGCTGCCTGCAGCGGCACCTGCACCCCGCCAGCACCTGCCGCTGCTGCTGCTGTGGGAGGAGCAGATGCGGGCCTGAACATTGCAGCTGCGTGCTGCGCCAGTGCAGCTGACTCTGCTGCTGCTGCTGCTGCTGCTGTAGGTGCTGATCCAACGAGCGCCACACCTGCTGCTGCTGCTGCTGGAGGTGGTGAGGAGTCGAACATCTGGCCAGCCATGTATGCTGCTGCGCCAGATAGCGCTGGCTGTTGCTGCTGCTCTGGTGTGGGGCTCTTTTGGGTACTGCCACTGGGTCCTGCAAACATGCCAGCACCTGCGCTGTATGAAGCAGCTGCAGCTGCTGCAGCAGCAGCTGTGAGAGGCTGGGATGCCTCCGATGCTGCAGCACGCGGAGAAGCAGACAGCGGGGTGCCTGTGCCGCCACACATGCCTGCTGCAGCTGCTGCTGAGATGCCTGCACCGACCCCTGATGCACAGGGCTGCGTTGCTGCTGCAGCTGCTGCAAGGCCTGCAGCGTAGCTTGCTGCCTGCTGCTGCTGCTGCTGCCTGTTCATTGCTGCCAGGGCAGCAGCTGCTGCTGTGTTGGTGCTGGCGAGCTGGTGCTGCTGCTGCTTGCTGCACTTGAGAGCAGACAGCTCAGACTCCAGTGCAACATTGTTCTCCTGCAGCGACTGGATGTAGCCGATCACGCCCTCCAAGAAAGTTGCTGTGTTGCTTCGCTGGTCGTGAGGTACCAGCTCCCGCAACTGTGCAAGCCTGCATGCATGGAAAGGCAGAGGTGTGAAACAGCAGCAGCACGCCGACAGCAGCACCTTGCGAGCTGGACAGTAGGCGCCCCAACAGCAATACCAAAGTAATACATATACTACATGAGGGACCATGTGAAGCGTACTGCTCGTCACGTGCGCGATTAGGCAGAACGGTTAAGGGTCACGAAGCTGTGCGCATTCCATGCAATGAGGCAGTGAAACACGCTGGGCTGCCCAATCCAAGAACTTACTTCTCATTGATTCTCTCCCGTCGTCGCTGCTCGGCAGCCCTGTGTTTGTGCTGCTTGTTCGGGCCGAAGTCACTGGACCTGGTTGTTGTAGGCAATCTGAATCCTACATCCCCTGTGTTGCAGCCTGAGAGTCCAGCTAGATCCGATGTAACGCCTGGGCCATGGCTTGCGCCACCCGACAGTGTGGGCTGCTGACGCCCAACAAAAGGCCCCTTGGCAGATGTGGCAGCAGTGGCAACTCCTTCCATAGCATGAGCTGTCTGAGCCAGTAAATGCAGATCCATATCACCCTCAATTCGTGCTCGCTTGCAGAATGGACTCAGACTACTGGCATCTTGCGCCCGCACGAGTCTCATCACGTTTTCATGTTTTGCAGATCGATGAAGTCACAAGTGTACACGCCAAATTATTGCAGCCTTGAACACCTGCATATTCAGCGCACGATTCGAGTGGCAAACACGTGCACCCTTCCATGTTATGCCGTAACACCCGAAGCGTTGAAAAGGGCCCCACGCCACGCCACATATGATGCCGTCGCACATCGATCTGGTACAGAAACCAGTTCAATCGAACATCGGATATACTTGCCGCTGGTCTGCTTGGTGGTAGGGAACGTCAGGCTGGCCTCACCGATGTCCACATGCATTCTGCGTGCAACAAGGCAAATCAAGCGAGTTCCTTACGCACAAAGAGAATTCATACACAATCAGAAATGCACGATGAGCCAGCGCCTCACCAGCGGTCCCACCGCGTTGAGCGAAGAGGTGCATGTCATAAAGGCATCTTGTATGACCGGCCTCACTGTATACAGGATTGCAGGACGCCAGATTGAAGATCATGCAGCAAAATGCAGCACTCACATGTCTAGATGGGGCCCCCGCCACTCACTACGAGCCTGCATCACCACTGCAAGCCAGACACACCCACTTCCAATAATCATTTCTGTCACCCTTGCACGCCAAGCAGCCAAAGACGACGTGCATGCCACGCTGTATGATGAACAAGGCTGTGTCAGGGCATGCCTCTGCACATGCTTTGACGTTGGCAGCAGCCCGGGCCATGATGGGCCATGATGCAGCACCATAACCCCAACGTGCAGCTGGGCTGCTTGCCGCATCGCTTGCAACTGATGCTACAATCATCACTGCACTCCTGCTCACTGACGCTGGCGCAGCAGATCTGCTCTAGAGTCGAGACATCAAGGTCTGCAAGGGCTTCGGCTGGCACGGATAGTGCCACCACACAACCGCATACAGGCTTGAGGGTATAAGGGCAGAACCCGCAAACTTGTATACACGATATCTCGGATTGCAGCGTTTTAGCTCGTTATAGCGATTCAAAGGCAACCTATTATATAAAGTAATGCACTACCCGGTGCAGATTCTGTTCTTTATCAGCTGGAGACAGGCAGGGTCAAAATGTTTGGGCTTGCACAACCAGTGGTTCACCTACTGGTAACCAAAACAGCAACCACAGGTAACCAAAGTATGAACCATCGGTAGGATCTACATGAACAGCGCCCACGTGCAGAACACGACGGCAGTATCCACAGCCCGCCTGCAGATCCGCTGTCACATCCACTCTATGGCTCTGCCGTGCACCTGGGTCGCTGTGCAATGCACTTTTAGAGAGTATCTGTACAATCCACACAGATACGTGCAATCTAGGATCCAGAGGGGGGAGAGAGTTCAGAAGTATCTGAATGCTGCAAGTATTCCTTCTGAAGTATCTGATGCTGCATCAGATACTTCAGAAGGAATACTTGCAGCATTCAGATACTTCTGAACTCTCTCCCCCCTCTGGATCCTAGATTGCACGTATCTGTGTGGATTGTACAGATACTCTCTAAAAGTGCATTGCACAGCGACCCAGGTGCACGGCAGAGCCATAGAGTGGATGTGACAGCGGATCTGCAGGCGGGCTGTGGATACTGCCGTCGTGTTCTGCACGTGGGCGCTGTTCATGTAGATCCTACCGATGGTTCATACTTTGGTTACCTGTGGTTGCTGTTTTGGTTACCAGTAGGTGAACCACTGGTTGTGCAAGCCCAAACATTTTGACCCTGCCTGTCAATGGAGCAGTGCTCCCTCTTTCTTCCGCTCCTGAGGGGCGCGGGGCCGATGGCGTTGATGCTATGGCTTAATGGGTAACATGATGATGATGATGACCCTGCCTGTCTCCAGCTGATAAAGAACAGAATCTGCACCGGGTAGTGCATTACTTTATATAATAGGTTGCCTTTGAATCGCTATAACGAGCTAAAACGCTGCAATCCGAGATATCGTGTATACAAGTTTGCGGGTTCTGCCCTTATACCCTCAAGCCTGTATGCGTATTGGTGCATGCGTCGCACCCGTCCATCATGCATGTGACTGAGAGGTTCTTGCAATTGCATGCACGTCCCCACGCACCAAACGCCCTGACAGCCGCTGCACACCCTCCAGCTGACCCAGTAAATGCAACTGATGGGCAGCGAAATCTCTCAACGTCTTCAAACAAAGCAACAACAGCAGCAGCAGCAGCAGCTGGTGAGCCGCAGCCGGAAAGAAACCGGGGAACATGATGATGTTGAACTCCTCAACATAACAATAATGAACAAGCCGGCATCAATAGAGCATGAGCAGCGCGGCTGTGCCAAGGCATCGCGCTCCATGGTTGATTCACACGAGCCAAAGATGCTGAAATCCAAATATACTACAAGTTTCGCAGACACCTCCTCTTTGCGCCTGACACAGCCTCAACTACGTGGCATTGTTGCACGATACAATGCATGCCACCAAGCTGTGCAGCTAGTATACACTCCAGCCCAAAACATGATCTACCCCTCAATACATACATCGCACAGCTAGCAGCTTTGGCCGAGAACTAGGTAAGCGTGAGGCCATGATCTACCCCATGATACATCAACTGACATCAACTGCAAGTCCTCAATGGGTGCAGCTCCGCACACAAACAGGATCCATGCAGTCAGGTGAGCCTACAGTGTACAAAGCCTTCAAAACAGTGGCGGCAGCTGCGTCACTTTTACGTCACTTGATACAACAAACCACTGGTCTACTGCTCGAGTAACCACCTTGTCCAACCCTATGTACGGCGTGGCAGGTGTCTGCACATACGTGTCCCACAGCTGCCCTAACGACTGCCGTGGCCCTGCCTGCTTCACAACCCAATCAATGATCTGGTTCCAGCCGTTCACATTCACCGGGAACATCTCATAGTTCACAGCGTAGTTCACAGCAGTGCTGTGAATCACCGTCGCATGCCAGCCGAAATCCGCTGCAATGCTGACGTTTGCAGACAGCTGCGCAACGAGCACAGTGGCACCGTCACCCGTTGCATTCAGCACACTCACATTCGTATCGTACCGCGCAGCGATCACAACGCTGCCGTCCGCACCAGCATTGAAACTGACAACCGGTGGCTCTGTCATCACAATATCCATCAGCATCCCGCGCTTTGAGAAGTGCTTCGGCAGCTCCGGAATCAACCCACCAAACAGATCCGTGATCAGCCGAAGTTGCGGAATGTTCCCGTCCTGCACTGTCTGATGCAGCGCACCCGCATTGAACAGACCCCAGAAGATGCAATTGGGGATCGCCTCGTGCAGGTACAAGCTGAACATGGATGTGTCGCTGCCAATGTCAGCCGGTCTCAGCGGCAGCGGGGATGCTGGGAAGGGGCAGGCACCATCCATCAGCCTCGGCTGCAGCAGCTGCTGCTGCTGCTCCTGCATTGTGAGGTGACGGGCTGCTGTAGAGCTTGCTGCGTCGTGCAGCTGCTGCTGCTGCTGCAATGAGGCCGACGAGCTGCTTTGCAGGCTAGGTGGGATTGGGTCTATTACAACCTCGCCATAACCCTGCAAGACCAGCGCAAGCAGCGGTGTCAATTGCACTGATGCTATGGCTTGGTTGATGACATGGTGTGGTGATAATGCCAGCGTACAGCTGGCCAGATTCAGTTGTGACAGCACGTGGCAGGTAAGCACAGCTGTGTAAGCTGTAACACAGCTGTGCTGGATTGAAGGGAGAGCATGAAACAAAAGCAGCACAACAGAAGCAGCACACCCATGCAGGCACAACAGAAAGCTCAAGACAAGGACATCCACACAGCAACTTCGCAGATGGTGCACGCTAGCTGCATATAATAAGTGGCGCCTTCTGCTTCTGCGAACTATCGAACAGCGACTCGAGCGCTGCGCACCTTCACAATGACGTAGTTCAAGGTGTACACAGCATACGTGAAGACGGCATCAAAGGGTAGACCCTGCACCGACACTTTGGCCGGCAGGCTGTCCAACAGCCCGTTGATGGCACCGGGCACGTCCTGCGCAGCAACATACAGCACGCACACACAGCAGCCTAAAGTTCAGCAAAAAGAGCAACACATAGAGGGTTTGACAGAAAGTAAATGACAAGAAGTGAAGAATCCCGAAGTTGAGATGTGCATGTGCAGTATGTTGCTAACCTGCACAACGCTTGCTGTTGAGCAGACAGCCCAACCACGCACCTGCTGCTGCTGCCGCTGCACAGCACCGCATCAGTGCACAGACGCGTTGCAGATTGCATCACTACCGGCACCCAAGACCATGAAACGCCGCACCCCTAGACACCTGCAGCTGCTGCTGCAGTCAAGCTGCTGCTGCTGCTGCTGCTTGGAATCACATCAATGCTCAGCGTGTGCATTGCGCCATCCAGTGCCTCCTCGGCTTGCCGCTTGATGGTTCCACTCATAATGTACAGCTGCTGCTGTAGTCAAAGCTGCCGCTGCTGCTGCTGTTGCCACTGCTGCACTCAAGCTGCTGCTGGGGATATCAACACTGCTCACTCACTGTGTGCATGGCGCCATCCAGCGCCTCCTCAACTTGCCGCTTGATGGTGCCACTGAAGATGTATAACTGCTGCTGCTGCTGCTGCTGGAAAAAAACAATAACAGCAACGCTCACTGTGTGCATCGCGCCATCCAGTGCCTCCTCCACCTGCCGCTTGATGGTGCCACTGAAGATGTACAGCAGCGCCTGGTACAGCCAGTCTGCGCTGTAGCTGTGGATGGTGAGGTCCAGGGTATCGAAGCTCACAGCAGAGCTCACAGCGACCAGCTGCGGCACGCCAGACTCCTGGTTGCGCACCTGCGGAGAGCAGCAAGCACGTTTGTACATGCAGTACATGGTACAGAGCATATGCCAGTCCAGTCAACGTGTGCCTCAGTGATTGTCGTTAAGCTGGTGCCAGTGAAAGAGCGTGCAGCTGCAAGGAAGGCAGCTGAGCGCAGCATGCCCAACTTGTCATCATCGCCATACTCTCCTGCAGCTGCGGCTGCAATGCAACAGCTGAAGCTTGCAGCAAGATTCAAAGAAACAAGCACAATTGTGCGATGTTACGCCGCCGCCGCTGCTGCTGCTGCTGAGTATCCAGCGCTCAGTAAGTACTGCTGCCGCAGTTGATGTTGCCTGCCAGGCCCTTACCAAGAAGATTTCATCCAGTGCCCCTCCTTGCAGTGACAGCTCGCCATAGCCACTGCCTGACAGCGGCCCCTTTGACCAGCCCCAGTCAAACGTGATCTGCAGTTGACCAATGAACACAGGTGGCGCACAAGAAAGTGCTGCAGTTGCCGCGGCATGCACAGCTACCAATACACTGTCCTAAGGTGCATGTTGTGCGTTGCAAGCTACTGACACATAAACAGCAAACACAACATTTGTTCGCCGGTCTGGCAGTCAGCAAAGCAAGAGCATGGTAGTGCACTAGCAATCAGATGAGTGCGCCTCTGCTGCCATACACACCGCTGCCGCTTGCTAGACGTGCCAACACTGTGCTGCAGCTGAACAGCAGCATACCTGAGCTGTGAGGTTTGCAGCCTTCAAGTGGTAGTAACCGCTCTCAATGGCCACCTTTGCCAGCTCCCTTGGCACTTGCAGGTTTGTGATGTTGACGTTGCTGACAGACACATCAATGCCACCGATCACTGGGATCTCTAGGGTGGTCTTATACTCGGGGATCTTGATGTTCTTTGCTGCAACATCCAGGAGGTCAAGTGCCTCTGTTACTGCATAGTCAAACAGCCGCTGCCTTGCTGCTATCTGCAGGGACGCCTCGCTATTGAATGGCGTGTGGACCATGGTCTGTCGTTTCTGTGGTATGCTGCTGCTGAGAGTTTCCTGCAAGGCTGCGTTTGCTGCTGCTGTATGGTGCCTGCGCCTGAGAGCATGTACAGGAGCGCTGCTGTACTCCAAGAGCAGCAGTGCAGCCAGCAGCAAGGCATGCACACGCCCCGGGCGCCTGCTGCTGGCGCCCATGGCCTATTTAAGGCTAGCACGTAGCAGCTGCTCGAGCGCTGGGTCGTGCTGATGCTGCTTTACTGCTGCTTGCTATGACGCAGTTCCTCCCTGCGTTGGAGCACAAGATAGCGTGTTAAACTAGCCGATCAGAGTCAGTGCACGGCATTTGCGTAGTAGTTTGCAGTCAGAGGCATCTCTCTCCAACAGAGCCCAGTCGCGAGGTGCCAGCAAGGCACGCACCGTGGGCAACAACGAGGCTGCAGTTGGCCTATCACCTCAAACTACGTCAACTCTCAATACACGACACGTACTGCTGCTATGCTATGGCTGCAAGCTGGCAGGTCTCACAGGAGTGCACATGAAGTGGCAATATCGGGATGCTGTGCGCTCAGAAGTCGTGTGAACCTGAGTACAACGATCCGCCGTACTCAGCGTGGCTTGCACATGCAGGCCTGACACTGACAGTGCAGGGCTGCACCGTAACAAGCTGGGTGTGCAACTGTACCCCAACCCTAGCGGCTCAACTGCCGCTGGGGTACTTTCTCAGCAGGTTGACATGCAGCAATGCAGAAGACAAGAAACGCGCTGTGTTGTTTTGTTACCTTGTAAACCTACTGCACTGCACACGCAGCAGCATAAACAGCAGACGCAACCATCACTCCAGCAGGGCGTCAGGCTAGCCTGGCAATACACACGACATTGGCACGGTGCCACTCACAGCACCGTAGTCGAGTCTGGCAGCCGCTTCGCAATAAAGGTGCCCTTAGAACCTGTACAACGCACCATGCCACATCACCAGCCTGCGCATTAAACACAACAGAACAGTACCCAGATCTGTCCTCACTCCTCAAGATCTGCAATGCCACCACCCTGTGTAGCACAAACCGCCTGCACTGTCAGCCCAACTCGACCGCGCCGCCTCACTGCACCAAAAAACTTTGCAAAGATGTGGATTCTGCTTCGAGCAGCCCCACTGGGCCAAAGGCTTTGGGCCGTTATGGCATGCTGACAGCCACAGCTGCCCTGATGGCGCGTGGCATGGTGGCCATGAGTGTGTCCACGTCAGGCATCGACTTGAGCACCACCTCCAGCCGCTCCTCTGGGTCAGTGGGGGGCGGCGTGCTGCAAAGCAACAGGAAGAAACATACAGGAGACATAAGCAGGCAACACGGCAGCATGCCAGTCCGGGAAGGGTAAGCAGCTCAAACATTGGCATGGACTTGAGCACCACCTCCAGCCGCTCCTCTGGGTCAGTGGGGGGAGGCGTGCTGCAGCACAGCAGCAGCAGCGGCAGCAGCAGCGGCACAAGTACAAGCGTTAAGCAGGAGACATAAACAGGCAACAAGGCAACGTTGGGAATGAGCACCACCTCCAGCCGCTCTTCTGGGTCAGTGGGGGGAGGAGTGCTGCAGCACAGCAGCAGCACACATACAGAAGACATAAGCACGCAACAACAAGGGAGCATGCCGGTCAGCAAGGGCAGGGATTGACTTGTGCACCACCTCCAGACGTTCCTCTAGGTCAGTAGGGGGCGGCGTGCTGCAGCACAACAACAGCACACATACAACAGGTAAGCGCAGGAGATATAAACACCGCAACAGGGGAACGTTGGGATTGACTTGAGCACCACCTCCAGCCGCTCCTCTGGGTCAGTGGGGGGAGGCGTGCTGCAACACAGCAGCAGCACACATACAACAGATAAGCGCAGGAGATGTTCTCAGTACCGCTAGGTATCTTACGAGAGGTAAGCAGGAGATATGAGCAGGCAACAAGGAAGCATGCCAGTCAGCAGGGGTAGGGGTACGAAGGGTCTGCTTCGAACTCAAACATTTGGATTGACAGGAGCACCACCTCCAGCCGGTCCTCTGGATCAGTAGGGGGTGGCGTGACGCAAAACAACAGGGCATGCACATAGCAGGAACAGAGAATGCATCATGACAATCAGCAGGTGTACAGGCATGCTGCAAGTGTTACAACAGTTGGGCTGACAAGAGCACCAACTGCAAACTACAGGGATTAAACAGGGGCGGCGCGCCGCGAAACCGCCAACAAGCAGGCAGGCATGCGTGAACCGACAGTGCTACATGGCAATGCATCAAGAATGATGCTTTCTGTTCCTGCCATCCTAAGCACTGTGCTCCGCAGCGACTGCCAGCGCTGCAACCCAAATGACCAGACGACCCACACTCCTGCTGGCATCAGCTGCAGGTCAGGCTATTGACACACTATCGCGTCGCAGTACTGCAGAAGAAGCAGATGTGAAGGCATGGGGTGCAGCTACTGATGCTGCTGTGAATGTTGCTGCTTGAATGCTGTATGCCGCCCGCATTGCTACATCGAGCATCAGGGCAGCATCACTCACATGCGGCTGTCCTGTGCGGTTGGGCCCTCGTAGAACCTGATCATCAGCACCTTGCCCTGCAGGCACACACAACATCATCATCATCATATTACCCATTCAAGCCATGGCATCAACGCCATCAGCCCCACACCCCGCTGGGGCGGAAGAAAGAGGTTATATGACAGACGACACATGGGATGTACACCTTTAAAACGTGCCGGACCCCCATTGCGTGTGTTCCCAGCGTCTGAGATGCAACGCAATGAACTTGGCAGCAGATCATATGTATGTGTGCAACGCCAGCACTACAAGCACAGCTTGTGTAAGCAGCTTGCCAATAGTGAATGCATGCAGCCCCAGTCAGGAGCTACGAAGTGTCATCATGTCAGCATGAACCAATGTCGGCATCAGCAAATGCGATGCTGTGCTGACGATACAAATCAAAAAGTGGCGGTCACCTGGTCGCCTACATAGGTTATAGGTGGTCATGTGACCGCCAGATTTCAACAGATCATTGTCAGCACAGCACTTCGTTTGCCAATACCAACATTGACTTGCTGGTATGCTTGTGGCATTACTTGCAGCTGATCTGTTGCATGCAGCAGCGGCAGCAGCAACAGCAGCAGCAGCAGCAGCAGGAGGCATCTCACCACTCCTGGGGCATCCTCCACGGTACCCTGCAGCAGCATCCACACCAAGAAAACGTTAGCCAAAACAATAGCACGCGCCAGTTGCAGAGCAGCAACACATACACTCAGTGCAGCTTGCTGCAGGGCGCGGCAGCAGTCCCTAGCACCCCTTGACACTGCTGCAATGCCTGCTATGTGCGTCGCTGCATGCTGTCACCATTGCTGCTGCTGCTGCTGCTGACTGCTCAGCTACAGCCCATGTAACGCCGCTGCCCCGCTGCTGTCCTGTGCTGTGCTGTGTTTTCTGCTGGGGTGTTGCACTGCTGCTTACCACGATGTCTCCTGCGCTGCCAAAGCCGCCATTCTTGCCGCGCCGCAACAGGGACATCTGCAGCACCACCAACCATAGAAAACTCGGGATGTTTAGAGGTAGAGCAAGTTGACAACCAGTCTGTACGCCGGCCATTACGTGCAGTGCATGTGCACAAATAAGGCTGGCTCGGGTAGTTCACTGCTGGAAGTTGCATGTGTTCCTGGTAGGAAGTTCTCACCTGGAAGCCAGGTGGCGACTGCAGCTTGTCCACCTGGATGGGGAGCACGAATGGGAAGTTGGCCCCCGACTGCAGCGGCAACACACGACACAGAGTGGCATGAGCTGTCGTCGACCCTCAGGGTAAGCAGGTGTGCCGCAGATAGTGTGGGACCAGCGCCTAGTAGGTCACCGCTGCGTAACATGCGGCAGATGCATGACAGCAGTCTGTACTGGGCGTGCAGGCTGTTGCAGGTGGTCAAAGAAGCAGTACAGCATCAGCATATGCTAAGCCTGTTCGTAGCTGCTACCGCTGCTGCTGCTGCTGAACTTTGCCGTCTGTGCTGCAGCTGCACGTCTCCTGTTTGCACGTGAGGCAACATGGTGAAAGTTGACATCTGCAAAAGTGCGGACATCAACCCCGCAACGTGGAGCTGTGTTGCAGCCGTTGTTGCACCTGAGTCATTGTTGCTGCCCACTGGTACATGCTCTCTGCAAAGCGGTCCACATCTGCACCCCTGCGCACAGGTCAAGGTTCACCACAGCGTTGGGTGTGTCCGACCACATCAACATCAGCTGCAGGCCATCCTAAACAATAGTATCTTTGCAGTTGTGCAGATATCTGCTGAAGTAACATGGCTGTGATAGCTGTATCCCATGCTGCTCCATGTACAGAAGGCAGGTGGGTGCAGCAGAAGGCACTCACCCTGGCAGCTTTGCTGTGGCCAGCTGCAAATGTGCCTCCGTGGCTGTCCGCACAGCTGCCTTGCACACCACTGCCCTGGTCCTGGGCTGAGCAGGCGCCCTCAGCTGCACAGAGGAACGTGCAGCGCTACGACAGAACCTCTGCGAAGGTGAACAGCGAAGGCTCTGCATGTTGAGTGGGTGGTGCTGATGTGAGAGGTTGGGAGGGAGACGAGCCAGATCACTGTCAGAGCAAGTTCAGGTCTGCCTGATGCACGCACAATGGAAGCAAGGGCAGCGTGTAGACGGCATGTGCGTCTGGCAGAGCGTTGAAGTGGCCCAAGTGTGTGATAAGCGAACCGCGCACAACTGTTCTGATGCACTGCAAGCCCTTCAGAGACGGCAGACTTCTGCTTTCTGAACTATATATCTTAAAACTGACTGTAGTAGTTTCATGTGTTTGATATTCCTTTCGGCACTCGCTTCTGATTGGGGTTGTCACTGGCAGCCTGCTCGCTAGCAAGGATGGTCAAAATGGGCGTCATGGGCCACAGTGGCCACAAAAATATTGCAGATTACAGGTGCGAAGGCTGTGCTGTGCTGTGCCCTCGCCCAAGTTACACCACAGCAGCAGTACACACTTGTACTGTATGCTCCAGCCTGGGCAGCGGACGCAATCAGCCAGTGCACATGATACCCATTCTAACGCAGCGTACAAACATATCAGAATACAGCCATGCATTAGCCAGCATGCAGGGAACATCAGCTGCCATGCCTGCATGCCACACACTGTGACAGAGAAGCTTGGCCTGGGGTGCACAATCAGCTTGCATGCCACACACTGTGACAGAGCCGCTTGGCCTGGGGTGCACAATCAGCTTGCATGCTGAGCCTCGTGGTGCAGCATGAGCATGACCGATTGTTGCTATGCTTGCTGTGTTACGTTTTTGCTGCGTTGCTTCGCCAGGGGAGGCGTGCTAATAGGCAATTTCTATGAAGAGGCAGAGCACAGACTTACAACGAGCCAAGGAGAACAGCTGCTAGGGCTGGGTGCACGATTTGCAGGAGAGGCCACAACAGCAGCAACGCAGCGACCAGAGGTATGAACGGCTGGGGGCTTTGCCGGAATGGGGTCCAAACAGCAGATGAGACAGCAGTCATGGCATTCACTAGCGGCACTCTTGCTGCTGCGCAGCAAATGCAACTGCAGCATATGCAACAGCATCTGGAACACACTGTGTAAGCCCTCTTCTTCTTATGCAACAGCAGCAACTGCGAGGGAGTGACACCGGCACTATTGGCACATGCAAAGCACATTAGACAGCAGTGCCGGCAATTGCTATCAGCACTGTTGCTGCTGAGCAGCGGATGCAACAGCAGCGACTGCGAGGGAGTGACAGCGGCACTAGCAGCACATGCAAAACACATGCAGGACCAGCAGCTGTGTGGCCCGCAGCAGCTGCAGCTGTCAACAGCACAGTGCAGCCTTAGGCACCAAGGGCCAACAGTAAGCATAGCCTGAACAACCTCAGCTAACATGCGTCCAGCTGCTTTACTGCAGGGCCGCACAGGTGCGGAACTGGCAGCATCGTATGCGCGCACAGACCTGACGCGTGTGGGCAAGTGTGTGCCTGCCTCCCTCAAGTTCACTCACGGAGACCCACATGAGACTCCTGTGCAGTGCTATGCAACAGTCAACCAACTAGCCTTTGGTGAGCTGCAGCTGCTGCAAAGACCCTTTCAAGTACTAGTAAACACATCATGTGCAGCATTTTTCGGCCTTCCCTGGTCTGTTAAAGCAGCAGTTGCTCGGCAAACTCGTTACATAACAGACAACTCTGATGATTGAGATTGTTACATCGCAGTAGAATTCTTCAGCCAGTGACTGCCGCACCATGTGCATACAGTATGCAGCATACTGTATGCAACAGAACAGTTGATGTGTGTACCCTTGCACCTCCTCAGCAGTAGCTGATGGCATCAGGTTGCTGCAACACTAAACCGCAGCGTATGCTGCATGTACTTTGTGGTGTCTGCAGGAGAGAAGTGCCTGGGCGAGCCACCTGTGCAGCAGTACCTGTGGAGTGGCAAGACCAAACTGAATGCATTCGTACCCATCAGCACGCCAGAGGGCAGCAACAGCAGCAGCACCCTGTTGGGTGACACCAAGCGCAGCCAGTGGGCTCAGGTTGCAGACGACAACATGTACGCCACATCAGCACAGGTGCGGCATGTGATGCGGTTGAAAATGGGCAACAAGATATGATCAAATGAAATACATGAACCGGATGCCAGCTTCTGCGGACACCACGGAGCACTGCAGGATCAGCATGCTGTACTGTCTGGTTTTGCAGAGGCAGCACATTAGGCCATTTCCTGCATGCCCACTTTGGCTCTGACCCACTGGCAGCTGAGCAGAGCGCTCAACCAATTGGTAGCCTTGCAAGGCTAAGGATTCACTCACTCACTCTCTCACTCTCTCACTCACTCACTCACTCACTCACTCACTCACTCACTCACTGTGGCCCTTTCCACCGTGCAGGCAGCTGCCAACAGCGCGGCGCTGCGAGCTGCTGCCAACCCTGCAGCCTGCCACACAGCCAAGTGCGTGCCAGCCAGCGAAGATGGGCCAGCGCCAGTGGGCAAGAAGGCAGCAGGGCAGTTTGCTGCTGAGCTGGACAAGAATTACCATGCCATAGGCCTCAGGAGATAGCCTCACGATGAGAGGGCAGCGATGATAGCTGCGGCAGCAGTGGGTAGCAGCGAGGCAGCAATCGTTGCTGCGGCAGCAGTGGGTAGCAGCGAGGCAGCAATCGTTGCTGCGGAAGCAGTGGATAGCAGCGAGGCGGCAATCGTTGCTGCGGCAGCAGTGGATAGCAGCGAGGCGGCCCAGTGTGAGCAGGCTAATACCAGAGAGCGAGTCAGGCACCTGGGCATGCCCACTGCGCAGTAGTGAAATCTAGATTGCTGCTGAGCCGGAACAGTTTCATGCCTCGAGCCTCAGGAAGCAGTTGAATTTGTTACAGCGGGAACGCAGCCGCTGCGCTGTTGGCAACAGCGGTGCGGCCCGCAAGGGTTGCGAACACCAGCGCTGATGATGCTGTCGATGCTCAGCATCAACGGATGATGAACTTCGTTGGCGGCACCCGGTGCACCGTGCGCTGCCGGGCAGTGCTGGCTACTAATGACTCAGCAGCTTGGCTGGCCTGTACGGATGGGCCAGCGCCAGCACTGCAGTGACAATTCTGGGAAAGGCCTTGTTGAGCTGTAGGCAGGGCGTGTACCTTCAAGCTGATTGTAGTGCCGTACATTGGCCATGCGAGTTAACAACGTTGGGCTGCAGTGTAATGGGGTTATTGACCTGTTTGGAAGGCAGTTTGGCCACTGGTTGCGGAGGCCTCCTAGGTTCATGTGATCTGCCATGCCACAGGTCACAGGATCAGGAAGCATAGGCATTCGATGCCAGTGTTACACGTCTAAGTGGTTAGCCTGTGACATTTACTGCATTTGGCTTGAAACTACAAGCTGATAAGACTCCGCTCCCCCAGGTGACAAAAAAGGGCTGGTCAACACCCTTGTGTGACGTGGCGCACGCGCCCATGGGACGCCCACATTGATGTGCGCGTGCATACAAAGATTACAGCTTGCTTGCAGTGCTGGAGCACGCTGCCATTTGCACCAAATCCACCAGTGCAGCATGTAAGTAGCTGTGCGAGCCCAATAGCTTGGCGTCCCACTGCCACAACAGCACACGCATGCCGCCCTGCAATTAAATTGAACAACCACATGGCAGGACAAACAAACAGCCGATGTGGCGGCCACAACAGAACACGTATACCGCCCTAAACAACACCCACCAGACAACAGGACCGTCCAGGTGACCTGGACATGTCACAAGACAAAAGCGCTGCTAGCACTGCACCCTGGCAGGTCAACCATGCAGCGACTTGGACAGCTTAGCAAAACCCCAAACATGTGCGCAACAGCGGCAAGTGCAGTGACTATACCTCGATTGTCAACTACCTTCAGTTGAATAGCTTGCAAGCTGCAAGCAAACCAATCATATTGGTCAGCGTGCGCAAACTAAAAACACAAACCACAGGACAGCTGCAGCTCGTACAGCTTGTCTTGGCTCAAAGGATGGACTCCTTGGCATATGCATGCGAGTGCCGTACGAAACAAACTTGCGCGCTGCGTACCAAAGCTGCCGCGGCGTGATTTGTGCGACAGGCATCGTGTGAAGGAAGGCAAGCATGCGCCTGTCGAAGAACCCCACAGCAGATTTCTCCCGACAAGCAGACAACAGCAGCAGGTACAAAGCAAAGAGTGTGACGTGGATTAGCCTGATTAAGCATGCACATGCGTCCTGTCATACCGTCTGACATACCGTCTGACAACATCGCCATCTTCAAAGCGCAGCGAAACTCTTCAAGAAGCTTTGAAACTCCCCACCAACAACAACCGATTCATGAAAACGCATCTTTTGGGGCCAATAACATTCCATGTTGACAACTTGCTCTTCAGGATCTGCAGCATAATGAAACCGGCATCTCCACTGTTCATGATACTGTGCTTGGCTGCCGCCCCGCCTGCAAACTGTACACCACCAACAGCAACATAACTCACACCACCAGCTGCAGTGCCATTTGCACCAGGCTCAGCAGCAGGAGCAGCAGCAACTTGCTGATTACCCCAAGGACTTGTCTTCAGATACAGGCGTCACATCAACGAAAACATCAAACCCCACAAAGGAGCGCTGCTGGTGCTGCCACCACCACCACCACCACCACTACCCTCACGACTGAGCCCACCCAGCTGCATACATCAAAATGCAACAAACTGCAGCCAACATCTTCCCCCTTATGAGCCGTTGTGCCTGTCAAGCATGCACAGGTGAGAAACACAGCAGGCGCACAACCTCCCTCACCACTTGCACTGTTACTTGCACCAGTTGCATTGCCGCACAAACCAAGGCTCCATCAGTAGTAGCAGCTAGGTAGCAGCAGCAGCAACAGCACACTCCTGCTTTGTATCTTGACCACACCTGGCGAATGTAGTTGCAACATGCCCCCACAAGCCCCTCAAGACCTGTTGTGCCTATCCAGCATAGACATCGTAAGCCGCACAGTAGGTGCACTGCCACCCTCACCACCACCAGCACCAGCACCACCACCAGCACCACTGCTGTCCCTGTTCACACCGCCGCCTGCATTTCCTCCTCGTGCGCCAGGACTCCCAGGAGTAGCAGCAGCAGCAGCTGTGTCTGCATTGCTGTCTGCATCAAGAGCAGCCTTCGCAGCAGCTAGCTTCGATGCAATGCTAGCACCATACATGCTGCTGCCTGCGACTGATCCCCCAGCGCCACCACCAGCCGCATTCGCATTCACATGCGCATTCGCATTGCGGTTCTGCAACGCAGTAGCAGCAGCTTCACGCCAGTTGCTGCCTGTCCGGCCCAGCATGTCCCCTCCTGCACTGCTGCTGCTGACTGAGCTTGTAGAGGCCCGGCGTGGCAGCGTGTTGGGTTTAGGGTTCAGGCTGCCGGGCTCTCCAAACCCTAGGCCCTGGTCAAACCCACTTGGCAGGTGGATCTCCTGCACCGGGGGCTTCTTGGTGGTGCCAGCAGCCTTGAAAGCACCACTGCAGAGCCAGAAAAAAGATAACAAGCAAGTGAACGTAAGCAAGATGTTCCCTGGTGTAGCCAGGGTGAGTCAATTGCAAGAAAGCTGGCAAGTGGTTTCCTGCACGGGGGGCTCCTTGGTGGTTCCAGCAGCCTGAAAATTGCCACTAAACATAAGTCCACATAACTAAAGACCTCAACAGACCACTCAATGACACACAAAAGGGCCAAGGATCAAGGTTTAGGGTGTCGCAAGGTTCTAACGCGCAGCAAATCCCTCTTTTCTTCTCACCTGGATGGGTCGTACACTCCAGCTGTCTCATAGTCGCAAAAGACAGCGTTGTTGGGGTCAGCAGCCGGATTGTAGGGCAGCCGTGGCGTCTCTAGGCTGGTGTTGTTGGTGGTGCTGCGACGCAGCAGCATCCCCCCTACGCCAGTAAAGGACCCAAAAGCCTTGCGGATAGGCCCTGTGTAAGCACCTGGGTTGAATGCTGCCGCAGGGTGGGGGGTAGCACTAGCGCTGCTGCTGTTGATGCCCTGCTGCCTGTGCTGCTGGGAATGATCTGTGACGTCTGTGCTGAAGCTGACACGCGAGCCTCTCCCTGCTGCTGCTGCTGGGTCTGGAGCGCCTGTCTCCTCGTCGATAACACCTTCTGCTGCTGCTGCTGGGGGGGCCTGCTGGTGCTCCTGCTGGCGCATACTGATGATGGCTATGGGCGTTGCTTGCTGTAGACCCCGGCAGCTGATTGTACTGCTGCTGACTGTACTGCTGTGCATTGTACTGCGGATTGTACATGCCATACAATGCCTCGTCATCTGGTACCGGGCCATAGTACAAGCTGCTACCCATTCCGCTGCCGCCAGGTGGACTAAACCCTGTTGCCAAACCACCCACAAAACCGCCACCGACACCCTGGCCAAAACCGCCGCCGGCTGCACCGCCGTACTGACCGCCACCAAAGTGGTTTTGGGGGCTGCTGTAGGGCTTAAACTGATCGTCAACTGCTGGTCCAGGGCTGTAGCCAGGGTCCCTAGGGTTAACGTCATCGTCTGTTAGGGTTTTGTCGGGTTTGAAGCTGTCACCGCCACGTGAGGTGCTGGGGTTTGTGGGTGGGGGTTTGCTGCCGGGTGAGAGGTGGGCCATGCGGGCGGCTAACAGTTCACTCGCACGGCGCTCTGCAGCAAAAGCAGCAGTTTCACTCAACATTTGGTTACATAATGTGTGACTTGTGTAGCCATATTATGTAAAGCTATAGATGTTTTATCTGCACTATGTGCTGCAGGTGTGAGTGTACCAGCCGCATCAACATATGAAAGGCACGACGCAATGTCAGAGGTTGGCACACTCCAGCCTGTCAGAACAGAGCTGCATTCATGTTAGTGCTTGTCATATACTGCTGCTGTGCAACAGGTGTACTGCAGCGTGCTACAGTGGCCGTCACAATGCCACAGCACCAACTCACCAAGTCTCCCGCGTTTGTCGCCTAGTCCGGATGCACTGATGAGCTGCTTAGTCAGCACATGCTAGTGCAGGTGCTACCTCCACACACAGCAAACATACTTACGCACAACGCGGCACAGCACGCATCAACACACATACAAACCGCAAACATGGCTCACCCAGCAAGTCTCCCACGATCTGCAGCAGGGCGATTGTCGCAAGCCCACCAGCAGCCAGCCCTCCCCACAGCCCTACGTTGCCTGCAGCACAGCACAGACAGACACGCAGGCACACAGGCATGTAAAAGCATAGCAGCATGCAGGCAGGCAGGTGGGGGATGGTGCAGCTTTGGGAGCAGCAACAGGCGCCACCAGCAGCCACCCCTCCCCACAGCCCTACGCAGGACAACACAGGCACATATATGTGCCTATATAGGCATGTGCAAGCGTGCAAGCATAGCAGCAGGCAGGCAGGCAGATGGGGGATGGTGCAGCTTTCCTGGGAAAAGAAGAGGTTTGTTACAGGGGTGGGCAAGCTATCGCCCTAGAGCGAGTCACTTGCCCCTCTTTCAGCTCACATATCATGAGAACCCGATAGCAAGCCACAAGATTCAACCAAAGTAAAACTCCAGAGGCATCGTGCAGCCCCTACCTCCCCATAAACCAACAAGTACATGCAGTGCAGCATGTGCGAAGTGCAGCACGAAAAGCAGCAGGGTGCTCAAAGCACAGGGCACAAAACGCACAGGGGAAGGCAGGCATGGTCCAAACAGCAAGCGGGATGCACAATGGTGCTGCTTACCATAGGTGTTTGGCATGATTGCACCAAGGCACCGCTGTACACACCAGACTGCAGAAGAAGAGGTTTGTTACAGGGGTGGGCAAGCTATCGCCCTAGAGCGAGTCACTTGCCCCTCTTTCAGCTCACATATCATGAGAACCCGATAGCAAGCCACAAGATTCAACCAAAGTAAAGAAGAAATATGTTACAAGGTGAAAAAACGCGACTACGTCGCTACTGTTCACCACGAAGCTACTGTTCAACCAAAGTAAAACTCCAGAGGCATCGTGCAGCCCCTACCTCCCCATAAACCAACAAGTACATGCAGTGCAGAGAGAGAGAGAGAGAGGTCTGTTACAGGGGTGGGCAAGCTATCGCCCTAGAGCGAGTCACTTGCCCCTCTTTCAGCTCACATATCATGAGAACCCGATAGCAAGCCACCAGCATTGACAGGTGCCACCAGCAGCCAGCCCTCCTTACAGCCCAATATTGCCTGTTGTCCGGCGGGACGTTAAACACGTGGCGCAGTGGTGATGACGGACGAACAGTGGCCGAAAGGTTGCAGGTTCGATTCTGAGCCTAAGCAGTATGTCTCTGGACTCAGGGATACAGTCGGCGAAAGCCGAAGGAAGGATGCTGCTAATGTCCTCGCGACTCTCCGCAGGACTCCGTCGATTGCTGGCTATATACACACCGGCCCTGCTAGGTATGCAGTCCACCGTATGGGGTGATTCCCACATGCTGCCTAGGAAGGGGTGTAAGGGTCTGGGTGGTCTACCTTACACCGAAAATAGAGAGAATAATCAGTCTGCTTTCCGCCTCCCCAGTGGGTGAGGCGCGGTTGCCGATGCCGAAAGGTATGGCTTACAAGGATTGATTATTATTATTAGCCCAATATTGCCTGCAAGATAGCATATAGTTGCACAGCGGCACACACGCGGCATGTGAACGAACCATTCCAGTAGACACACAGCTGGCAGCCAACTGGTGTAGCCCCTCTTAGCAGCGGCTGAGGCGTGCAGCAGCTGATCACCACAGTCCAGCGATGCCTGCAGGACAGCACAATGCAAAAGCAGAGTAACAGGCATGCAAAGGTGCAGCAGCATGCATGCAGGAGGGGGACGTTGCACAATGTATTTCCGCAGCAACAGATGCCACCAGCAGCCAGCCCTCCCCACAGCCCAACATTGCTTGCAAGACAGCACATGCACACATGCATGCACGGATGACAAGCAGTAGCTGATACTAGAGAAGTTGCTTGTAGCAGACATGCTGGGGTTCAGGGCTTACTTGTGCTCACGTTGTACAGCCTGCCGAAGAGGTAGATGCCAATGAACAACGGCATGAACAACGGCATACCTGGGACCATGCCTGCGCACAAGCTCTTCAATGTTCTTGTAGCAAACATGCTAGGGTTCAATGCCCGGGTCGTCTACTCACCCTTGTACAGCCTGCCAAAGAGGTAGATGCCGATGAACACGTTGACCACGCCCAGCATCAGTGCCATGCGGCCCAGCATGGCATGGCCCAGCTGCCACAGCGAACGCGACAGGCTGCGTGCCGCAGGGGGCCGCACAAAGCCGATAAGAAGCTGCAGTAACGCAAGCACGCAGCGCGCGGCTGACTAGCAGACAGGAAGAGGTTGTTTGCTGCATGCAGTGCAAAGAATTGCGAAGGAGAACGAAGCACGCTCCTGCATTTGAGAAGGCATGATCCAGCTGCAACAGTTTGCAGGACAGGCCATGGGCCCCAAAAGGTGCACTGGCAGCAGCATGCAACCTCATGTACTTCTGTGGCATGAGCAGTAAACTATATTGACGCGCCTTACCCTGCGCAGTCCTTGCAGGGCGTGCGCGCAGTGCGCAGTTTGAGGTCAAGACCCCAAAGCAGTAACTCAAAGGGCGCGCTCGCTGCTACGCCGCACCTGGAAGTACACCAGAGTGAGCACCACCACTCCCAGCGAGCCGTGGTGCATGAGCACCTGCCTGTACGGGATGCCAAAGTCCTTAGTGGCAATAACAAAGCCGGCAGTAGCAAGAGCCACACCACACAACTGCAGCAGCGGCAGCAGCAGCAACAGAGGTTGGTTCACAATGGCAATGACGAAGCCGGCAGTAGCAAGAGCCACACCACACAACTGCAGCAGCAGCAGCAGCTGCTGCAGCAGCGGTTGGTCATGATGCCCTTGATGGCAATCATGCCAGTGTTAGTGGCCAGCCAGCAGCAGCCAAAGCCGCACCAGCGCTGGCATTCCTGCAGGTGCATCAGCAAACACAGCCCAAACATGTGACATTGAACATGGTGTCAATGACGCACTCGCCAGAATTCGAACCGTGCACTGATGATCCAAAGAAAACAACACCTGGCAGCGCACGGCAACGTGCATGCTTAGCAGCACTGGCCATGCAAGCAACATTTTACCACCATGCGCACCTGCACAGCGATGTGCATGTAGAACAGCACGGCCTTTGCTGCCAGCGAGTTGAGCCACCGCGCCCGCAGCTGCGCCACTCACCAGCATGCATGCAAAAATCTCATGCCAAACCAGTCCCAACCACACCACACTGCACATGCACTACACAGCATGCAATGCAGCTGCACATTGACAACCCACACAACGGTTAAGTGCGTATTGTAATGGATGCAAACTCATAGAGCCCCATGCGCACCTGCACAGCGATGTGCATGTAGAACAGCACGGCCTTAGCTGCCAGCGAGTTGAGCCACCGCGCCCTCAGCGGCCGCGCCATCAAAGCTCCCAGTGGGAAGACCACTATGAAGTTCACAACCATCAGAGTTCCGTGCTGAGTTCGCAGCTTGATGGCGCGGGGGTCAGCTGCTGTGTCGACGGAGGCGCGGCTTGCATCTCCACCAAAGAGGGGCCCGTTGAGCTGCAGCACTGCGCGGTTGTCGATGCTGCAGATATTGATGCAAATGGCATAACACAGCAAGTGGCAGGCAGGGAGCATGACCGTCAAGGAAGGCAGACAGGAATCCGGCAGAGAACAAGAAAGGCAGGAGTGGGGGTGTGATGCAAAACGAGACTGATGCTGGCATCGCCACCAGGGCGCCGTTGAGCTGCAGCACTGCGCGGTTGTCGATGCTGCAAGTTACATCAGGACAGTTGGCACAGCAGAGGAGGCAGCAGGCAGGGAGATGGTGATCATCAGCACATGCAAGAAGAGACGATGTGGGTGGGGGGGGGGCCATCAACTAGCGACATGCACCGCTGGCATCTCGACCAAAGAGGGGCCCGTTCAGCTGCAGCACTGCGCGGTTGTCAATGCTGCAGTCACATATCAAGCCAGGTGCCACGGCAGGGGGCCGAGATGGCAGGCAGGGAGATGATGGTCAGCAGCACATGCAAGAAGAGATGTAAGGAAATACACGACATACACTGATGCGCGTGCCGCTGATACCACCAAAGAGGGGCCCGTTCAGCTGCAGCACTGCGCGGTTGTCGATGCTGCACGTTACAAGAAGGCAGGCGGCGCGAATGGTCAGAGGCGCATGCAGAAAGATGCCACGTAGGGGAGTACTAGCAGCATGCACTCATGCGATACCACCAAAGAGAGTGCCATGCAGCTGCAGCATTGCGCGGTTGTCGATACTGCAAGTTACATCAGGACAGGTGGCATGGCAGTGGGACCGACAGGCAGCAAAATGGTGATCAGCAGCACATGCAAGACGAGGCAGTGTGTGTGTGTGGGGGGGGAGGTAAAAGTAGTAGCTGCACTCATGCAATACCACCAAAGCGGGTGCAGGAATGCGCGGCTGTTGATGCTGCAGGTTGACGCAAATGACAACACAACACAGCAAGTGGCACATAGGGGCAGATAGGGGGGCGTATTTGACGCTTATATCATCTTCCAAGAGGCATGCAACATGTAGCAGCTGTTGTGCAAAAGCATGTGAGGCACATTGGTGATTGATGAAGAGCGACCAGCCCAACACGCATCCCTTCCAAATGTTTCTTCGCAAATATTCAAACCAAGGCTAACAAAGGATTTATATTTTAGACAACAGTAGCTTTCGCCAGTTCCACGACCATGTTACTTCTCAGTCCGCCTACGCACGTGTGACACATCTGCTACTGTGCAATCCTTGTGCGTGCCACGCAATCAGATCGCATAGTATCAGTTGTGTCACATGCACCATGGCAGATCTGGCAACAGAGCCAATGAGAGCCTCCTTCCAGCAGCGGAGCATCGTTGTAACTGTTGCTGACAGCAATTTCTGCAACTGTAGACATGCCAAGGTATGCAGTGAGCTGCAAACCACTGCAGTGCCGCACTAGGCTAGTTGTAGTAACATACCAAAGCACACAACCGCTTACCCGTGGTAATTCAGGGAGTCGTCTGCACCATGTGACATGATAAATGTGTTTGGCCCCTCCAACTGCACTGCATTGTCCAGCCCGTTTGCATCCAGCGCTGCAAACGGCCGCTCAAACACAACGTTGGTGCTGCCGCCACTCCTCTCGTAGCTTATCAACACGACGTTGCTGCTGCCGCCACTGCTGGTGTCCAGAACAGGAGGCACGTGGCCGGTTGCATGATAGTCGAGTACAGAGGGTGCGCCATCGACCATGCGAGAGATGACCATGTCTGCCCCCACCATCTTCTGGCCAACAGGCTGGTCTACAGCAGCAGCAGCAGCAGTGGCACAGTAAGAAGAGTCAGGGTGGTGGCAGCGGCTGAAGCCGGCCTAGATGTCTCTCAAACTAAAACAGCACATAAAAAAGATGACCACCATGGACAAGCAGCACCATCCTATGCGCTTCATCCACAACAACCGGGTTTGACTCACTTAGAATGACTTGGAATGGTCAGTGCGCATGCTGCCGCAGCAAGCTGCCGCTGTAAGCCGTCCAAATCAACTCTCACCTGGCTTAGCAACGCCGAACGCCGCAACCCTTAGTTCTGGATCGACCTGGCGCTGAACTGGAGGTAGCATGCATGCTGCTTGAGGCACCAGCGCCGGCTGGTACCAGTTCTATCCAACCCTCACCTGGCTTAGCAACGCCAAAGCCGATGTACCCGTTGTCAAACTTGCCCGTGATCTGCACCCGCATCTTGCTGGGGTCTGACGCCTTGCTCACCACCTGCTCAAGTGCCCCTCCCAGCAGCTTGAAGGGCCCTGCGACAGATGCCTCGCTGCCGTTGCTGCTGCTGCTGCTGCCACCAGCGAGGTTGGATGCAGATGCATTGCTGCTGCTGCCGAGTGCGTTGGCTGGGCACACGCCAAGGACGCTCTCCTTGTCCAGGACCCACACGCTGTCAGGGAGCTGCAAAAATGGAACAGGAACATGACAGCTAGTAAAGATATAAGCAGCGGCAGATACAATGCAGCTCTTGTGTTTCTAATCCCTCAGGATCCAGACACTGTAAAGGCAGCTGCATTGTTTCTAATTTTGTTATGTAACAAGTTGGTGACACCAAGTGCAGGAGGGTGTGAACAATGTCCGCAGCCCTGCCAGCGACACGGTTACAGAATATGCGGTACCTGCTGTGCGTGACGGCGCTGCAGCCGCAACTGCATATAGATCTGTCAGGCAGCTGTGGCAGCAGATGCATACGCTCGTCACAAGGATTCAATGCACCTGCAACAGCGGCTTGTGTGCTGTCCTATGGCATTGCTGCTGTTTGGCGAAGTATGGACTGCTGCTGCAGCCTCACCTGTGTGATGTTGGTGTTGCGCATGATGAGGTCGCGCAGACCTGCAGTAGCAGCAACACCAACGGCAGCAGCAGCAGCAGCGGAAGCACTCTCAAGAGTGTGCCGCTACCAGGACGTAGCATTGCCAGCAGCGGTAACGGCAGTCCAGTTGGGCACGCATTGTTTGCAGCTGCTGGACAGGCTGAACAACTCAAAACAGATTCTGCCTTATGTCTGACATCATGTTAGTCACATATGCCTATATCTGACAAACATGTGCCTTGATGTTGCCGCTTCTGGCTGTAGACGGCACGTACATCAGACGTAACTTGTGCCCACTTGACCATTGAAACCCAACATCTGTCATCGCCCCACATGAGCTCTCAATCTCAGCAACCTCCTGTGCATTGAACAGCCCGTTGTCTGCATTCTTGAAGTAGTACCAGTCTCCATCCGGCAGCCGCCGAAACTGGTCAAAGATGGACGCATAAAACAGCTGCCCAACGTGTGCATTGCCGAAATGCGGCTCTGCAAGGCCGCCAACGTAAGCGTCAATGGTGTTGATGTTGCCGCCGTAGAGCTGCTCGAGCTTATCTGCTAGGGCTGCATCTGTTGTGATGTTGCGGAAGGAAGTGGCTGGTGGCAGGCCAAACAGGCGCCTGGATTGACAGTATAACATCAGTGGCAGCAGCAGCAGCAATGATGTTGGAGGCTGATGGGGTGAAATTCAAGTGTCCCAGGCAGGCACACTGCAAAGCAACTACAGATATGATGCAGCAGCAGGGTCAATGGTGTTGATGTTGCCGCGGTAGAGCTGCTCGAGCTTGTCTGCTAGGGCTGCGTCTGGAGTGATGTTGCGGAAGGAGGTGGCTGGCGGCAAGCCAAACAGCGCATGTGTTGAAAATTACTAGCAATAGCGGCAGCAGCAGCAGCACCAACAGCAGCAGCAGCTACGTTGTCTGAGTCTGATAGGGTAGACAAGGGGTTGAGCAAACAAAGTGTGCCATGCAGGCACCTGCAGGGCAACTACAGATACGATGCAGCAGCAGGTGTTAAAGGTGTTTATGTTGCCTGCTCGAGCTTGTCTGCTAGGGCTGCGTCTGGAGTGATGTTGCGGAAGGAGGTGGCAGGTGGCAGGCCAAACAGGCGCCTGAACTAACAACAATACATTCACAGCAGCAGCAGCAGCAGCAGCAGCAGCTGTGATGTTGGAGGCTGATGTTGCGGAAGGAGGTGGCTGGTGGCAGGCCAAACAGGCGCCTGCAGCAGGCATGGCAACGCAACAGCACCAACAGGATTGTAACAGGATTGAAAAGAGATAAAGGGGCTGCAATTGCTTGAGGGGGGTGGGCAGGCTGGAGGCTAAGCATGCACCAGGTGCACGCTCTTTAGAGCTAAAACCGAGCATTGGCACATCATCAGCATCAAGCAACTGTATAGTTGCAGTGAGTACAACCTGTCAAACACATTTGCAACTGTTGTTTCAGCAGCAGCCCCACCTGCACGTGTTGTAGTCAGGCAAGCAGTGCTATCTCCCTTGCTGAATGTTGAGTGCCAGCAAACCAATGCCGTTTGCTGCGGTCCGTGCACACATGTGCGTGCCAATCACCAACTGCACAGTTATAGTCTGTTTTCACAATCACCACCTTTTGTAACCCCACCTGCACGTGTTGTAGTCAGGCAAGGCGTGATCCCTCCCTCGCTGGATGTTGAGCGATAACAAGTCACTGCTGTGTGCTGCAGTCCGTGTGCGTGCCAATCACCAACTGTACAGTTGTGAGCAGTTTTCACTGTCACCACCTTTCTGGAGCGACCAGTAGTTACATGTGGGTCCAGTCACCATGTTAGATGGCAAGAGGCACCCAACACACAAAACAATCACCACCTTTGTAACCCTACCTGCACGTGTTGTAGTCAGGCAAGCCGTGATCCCTCCCTCGCTGAATGTTGAGCGACAGCAAGTCACTGCCGTTGATGTGTGAGGGCCCAAACAGGTTCTGCTGCACCGTTGAACTGAACGGCATGCTGACTGAGCCCCTAGGGCTAGCCACGTAGCCGCGCAGCAGCGGTTCAATGCCGGCTGACAGGGCTTTGTCTGGCTGGAACCACACTTGGGACAGCAGCAGGTGACCCTGCGAGTGGATGGCAAGCACAGCACAGCAACGACAGGAGGGGGTTCAATGTAAGCTCACAACAAAGATGCACAGTGCTGATACGCGTTGGTGAGGTTGCAGGCACATGCAGCTTTTTGGTGTGAAACCTACAGACACAATATGTTGCGGTGTACACCGCGCATCTACACTACGCAAACTTTTGCGTGTCCCTGCCAGTGATGTAGCATCATCATCTCCAGAGCAGGCAATATGGCAGAGAAAGACCTGCTTTGAGTGACACAGAACAGTCACAACAGCATCCTGTGCCACAGTGCACACTTGTGAGTGTTCCTGCCAATGCTGATTGAGCCTGAACACCACGATGACGAGGACAAAACATCACCAACGTGCGTTGCACAGCGCAGCTCTGGGTGCTCCGGCCAGTGCTCATCCAGCCTGAACATCCAGTCAGATACTACTATTGAACAAAAGGTTGCGCTTTTGAGAGAGGTTAGTTACATGTGGGTCCAGTTTTTAAACCTCAGAACATCCCACACACGCGTCATACAGCGCACCTCTGGATGCTCCTGCCAATGCTCGTCAAGCCTGAAGACTACGTCAGTGATCATTGCAAACACAGTTTTGCATTTAAAATATAACCCACGCGCATTGTACTACGCAGTACAGCGCACCTCTGGGTGTTCCTGCCAGTGCTCATCCAGCCTGAACACCACGTCGGTGATGGTGGCATGGCCGTCGTGCTTTATAAACATAAACCACGCGCATTTACTACAAGTACCACACCTCTGGGTGCTCCTGCCAGTGCTCATCAAGCCTGAACACCACGTCGGTGAACATTTCAAACACAGTGAATAATCACCCCACACGCATTGTACTACGAATACAGCGCACCTCTTGGTGTTCTTGCCAATGCTCATCCAGCCATAACACCACGTCGGTTATGGTGGCATGGCCGTAGCGGTATGCTGCAGTGATGAAGAAGTTGTCAATGCCTGGGGGTGTGGTGGCGTTGTAGCCACTGTACTGCGGCAGAGTGGTGCCCAGCAGCACTGGGATGTACTCGTTGAAGGCGACATGCTGCCAGTGCGCAATCACCCACCTGCAAAAGCAGTTGGTAGTGTTAATTTAGTGTTAGAGTTGTTATAAAATGGCAACTGTAACAAGGGGGTCAACTGGGTGGGAGAGAAGAGGAGCACTGGGATGTACTCGTTCACTGCGACATGCTGCCAGTGCGCAATCACCCACCTGCAGCAGCAGTCAGAGCCATCACCAGTCGAAGATGGAGATTGCAGCAAAGATCCCAGTGAGGTGAAACAGATCGAGAGAGAGCAGCACCACAATGTTCAGTGAACGGCAACGCCGGCCAGGCGCTATCAGCCACCTGCATGCAACGTAGTCATGGTATATACCAGGCATGGCACAAACATGGCACAAAGGCACAAGCCACACGGTGTGGCATGTAAGCAGAGTACAGCTACAGCTTGACAGCCACAGCAGCACAGCAGCATGGGAAACAACTTACACCAGCTGCAGCAGGAGCATTCCACAAGTGCCAACCACAACACCCAACTACACGCAATACGCTTGGACAGCAGCGCTGGTACATGCAGTGCTACGGTGTGTGCAGCCTGTGTACTCACTTGCGTGCATACTGGAAGGCCTCTTCGTCTCCATAAGAGGGGTTGAGGCGCACCGCTTCTGCTGCCCTCCTGTTGTGCTCGCGCAGGAACTCTGTGGCCAGCGACAGCAGGCCAGGGTTTTGGTTCGCAGCGCCAAACCCTACAGCCCTGCAAGCAGTATCATAGCCACACGTTGAAGGTTATTGAAGGCCTAGTGAGGATTTAAAAAGGGTACACGCAAAGATATGTGGATTTACATATCCCTTGCGCAGGTCAGGCTTGCAGTGGGGTATACGTCAATAAACACCCATGAGCAGGCAATAGCGGTCCAGATTAACGACGAAAGCCTTGTCTAAAGCGGATCGAGCTCGATGTCAAAGGCAAATGACGCAGATGTCACCACATGCTTGAGCAACAGCACCGTACACGTACTGCCCACCACAGACTGTCGTGCTGTTGTGCTCTGCCGCATGCCATCAAAGTGTTAGCATACGACAAATTGATTGTTTGTGCTTTCACCTATTCTATGCTTTACAACAAATCATATCGGATAACCAAAGGCGGGAACCAAAACTCCTAGAACCTCCAACCACAAACAGGAACAAATGCGATACACTTTCAGCACAGTGCGCCAAAGTCTGTGCTTTGCAACACGCTTCATGTGAGTTTGCTGATCCCGATCAGGCCAACAACGACCCACGACCAACAAGGTGAGCAATGTCCGTGCGGTTGCAATCCAGGATGCCGACGTAAACACCCTGCAACGATCATAATTAATTCCTGTTGTGATTCTGAGCTTGTCATCGCACGCTGCTTGGCAGATCAGTCGAGCAGTCCCGTGCCCAAAGCAGCATCTCGCCGATCAGCCGTGCGATCCCGCTAACAAAATTCAAAACATATCGCCAACCTTACCATAAACGTATTCGCCCGAGGTCGCGTGCGCTGCTGCTCTGTGCTGGCTCAATCTCGTTCAACAACCTCCAGTGACTGGCCCTTTCGAGCACGATGAAGGCATCTGGAGCTCTGCTGCTGGCCCTTGTGGTCTGTGCTGCCTTTGTGGCAGGTAAGCAGTCGTTTGCTTGGCTGCTATGGCCAGCATGCACATCAGAGCTGACAGCACCACCACGGACAGTACTTTGGTACACTGCAGTAGCACTCCGGGTCACTCTTGGCTGCTGTTTTTTGTGGCCTTACTTTGCATATAATTTCTTGCAAGACACCTGCCTGCAGCCCATGCATCTTGCATGCACCTCACCTCCCACATAAAACCCTACCAACATCACACACCCGCCACTACACAACTCACCACCCCTCCCTGCCCTCTGCTGCTGCACTGTCTCTCCATTGCTGCTGCACTCTCATCCCCCTGCTTTCTATCCCCTTTTCCTGCAGCTGCTGCACCCGCAGCACCTGAGGGCGCTGCTGCTGCTGCGGCCAGCCCGCTGAGGCGGCTGCTGAGCAGCGACACGTTTGGGCTGCTGGGCGGCGGTTGGGGCGGCAACAGCTGGGGCCGCAGCTACGGCGGTTATGGAGGCTATGGTGGCGGTTACAACCGTGAGTAACTGTCAGCAGCTGCGCTATTTAACTGGACTCTCGTTTGGAAAACTAAACGTTGCTGTGCAGCAGGTGCACTGGGTGATGACAGTGCAGCTGCATGGGCACATGTTGACTGCAGCATGCAGTCAGGAGTGCAACAGAGGAAAAGTTTCCTGCAGTGGTGATAGTTCTGATGCCAGGATGGCTTGCATGTGTAGACACAGCAGCAACAGGTGATATGTCTTCTACAGGATTGGATTAGATTGTTGCACGTTTTGCAGATGTGAGGTGTTTTGCTGCGCGCAAAGAGTCGGAGCCAACATTGCTCCATTGCTTCTGCACTTTATGTCCTGCAGGCTATGGCGGTTACAACAGGCCCTTCTATGGCGGTGGTTACGGCGGTTATGGCGGTGAGCTGATACAACACCTGTCCTGCTACAGCTGTACTACTGGGAAGGCTGCATTATGTGCCACATCACAGCTGCTGTTGCTTCGACTATTTAACAGCAACAGCAGCGACAACACAACCCTGGGCTGTCAATCAGGTACAGCACTGCATTGTACTGTACCCACATGACAGCCCATAACTGTGCATGTCTTGCTGGTGCGCCATATGCACACACCTCGTGCATGCGTGTCAAGCAGCAACCAACGAAGCAGTGCTGCGCTTTTCTGTTGGCTTGCAGGCTACAACCGCTACTCTGGCTACGGCCGTCGCTATGGCTACGGCTGGGGCAAGAAGTAAAGCCCCCAAACCATTTTTACAGTGGGCTGTCTCACATCAGGCTACGCAAGATGCGCCGTTGAAGATGTAACTGGACAAAAAAGTCGAGTTGCGAAGCACAGAAACATCACTGTGATTTGATCAGCTAGCTCAATATGCTGTCAAAGTGCGCGTGTTCCAAGTACCTCAAGGCTTGCTGCTGGTGTGTGATCATGCAATGTTGTTTGAGGCTTTATAGGAAGGGCCCCGATAGCCCTGCAAACCGTGATCCTGCACCTGCTGCAGTAAAACTGCCAGGGGCATGTATCATCATCATGCTGCAGTAAAACTGCCAGGGGCATGTATGTAAGTTTTGGTAGAGATTTTTTGCGAGTGCTAGCAGTGTGCCTTTTGAACACAATGCAAGGTGTGTGCGGTTGCGGCAGCAACAGTTGTAGTTGAGGCGGATATGCACGCCACAGTTGAGTTACGATTGATTACATTTCATTTGGTGGCTTGTGGGCAATGCGCTGGTGTGGATCGCCATGATGTGCCAGTGCTACTAGCTGTAACAGCCTGCTATTCACATCTTTTGCTTCATCCAAGCAGCTAGCGTGGAAGACATCAAAAGACATGTATAGCAGGCGCTTACGATATGGCCTTTCCTGGCAGACAGACAGACAAGATGCTGCTTTATGGCAGGAGATGTATACTGTGCTGCTAGGCAGGCGATACACCAGGCTCTTCTGTTTACCAGCTGCTGCAGTGCCAGATGTACACAAAGCTCGTATTGGCTGTTCCGTTACAGGCAGGTATCAAGTGTGTGTGGGCAAGTGTGTGTTTCTTGAACCTTGTCCTGTCTTCATCATCATCATCAAATTATGATGATGATCATCATCAAATTTTACCAGATCAAGCCATAGTGTGTGTTTCTTGAACCTTGTCCTGAGAAGAAAAGGACGATGCATGCTCCATCGGTTGCACTACGCCAAACTGGGCCTGATTGGTTAGGGTGGGGGTAACCCGGCATCACCAGCCAATGACTTCCCGCTCCTGGTGAAGGGCTTGACCCAGCCTGGGGCTCAGGGTTAGGGGGCGGTGAAGGCTTTAACCACCAGCTGATCACCCGTGATGTAAGAAATCGACGAGTCTGCCGCCAGGATCGCGGAAAATACTATTCTTTCGGTTAGTCACAGTATGAAGCGTGTAACATGATGATGATGATGAGTATGAAGCGTGTACGCTGATTGGTGGTACCTTGCACAAGTGACAATGACAGCCCCACTCAAATTCGCCACAACAGCTGCTGTGCTGCGCTGCAGATAAAACATCCGTGCGTTCATCTGTGTTGGCTAGAAGACATGGTTGCGGAGTATGGAGAAATCCGTTCGAGGCAGTTGAACGCCTCTGGTTCGCACAAGCACCGCTCCCAAAGCCGCATCCTTGAAAGACCTTTAATTCATCGTGATTTACGACGTATGGCGTGTGCTGGCTGATGGCAGCGTCTGGAGGCCAAGATCACAAGCCTACTTGTGGCAGAGCAGCAGCAGCTGGTTGTGGTCAGCGAGGAGATGCCACGTTCAGAGCAACATCGTGTCTGACAGCAGACAGCGTTTGAACTGGTGGGCGGGGCATGTCGGCTGTGTTCAGCAGCTACCAGCAGCACCTTGTTCTGCTTTACAGACAGTGCTTGAGCAGCGCTTGCTGGGCAACGGCACTCTGCTGGAGAACTGCTGAAGTATATGAATGTTGTAACATACAGATGGCGCCTGCGTATGTGCTGCTACGATGGGCAGTTGATGAGGTCAACTGGTGGCACCTTCCTGCCGCTGAGATGATGCACCGAGGTGTGTATGCAGTTGGTGGCCGCATCCAGCGATTCAGGCACACAGCTTGCAGCTATAGCAGCAGCAGAAGCAGTGTATGTCACAGATCTCACTCGCATAGTGATCATGGCTGCTAACAAACAGCCGAGCAACGGAAGTGGCAGCAGCAGCAGTGAAGTGCAGGATCGTGTGCAGTTGTCCAGATGTACAAGATGCTGTTGACAACCCACAGGCCTGTGAGATAACTGCCGCACTAGCACTGCTGTAAGCATGCGTGTGCGATGAAATGTGAGGTCTGCAGGTCCGCACTGTCAGGGTGTCAGGCGGCAGCCAAGTTGATGACAAATGAGCAGCACGTGCTAGCAGCATATATGTAGGTGCGCTGTCCTTTCCTCTGCTTGTGCAAACTGCCGCTCAACTTGCAACGTCCGCTGCCTGCGCTTTGCTTGCAGCTCAGCAGACCTCCTCGCTGTGTGTGTGGCTTGCTGCCCTGGCTGAGCTGCCGTGGATCTACTGAACTGCAGCAACAAATCTTCAACGCACAGCGCAGCTACTCAATAAAACCCCATTAGCGTGCGACATGCTTCTGATGTTGCAGCAGGTGAGTTGATGCTGCTTACAGCATTGCAACTTGTCGCCAGGAGAGTGTTGCAGCAGAATTTTGGTGCTCTAACTTACCTTCAGTATAGTAGTGCCTGGTGGTGTCTGCAACAACAGCATTCGTTGTACACGTTTGACTGTCCATCAACCTGGATTCCAGCTCTAGCCCTAGTGTCATGCATGAATCAGAACATGTTTTGCTGCCGTGCACAGTGCTGTATGCCTGCTGGCTGTACATGCAGCATGTTGTGCATGCGTGGCACGAGGATTGTGCATGCTGACATGCAGCTTCGATGTGCTGCTGCTTGCAGGTAGCGCGCTTTACTCAGCAGCTGGCTGCACTGTGTACCATCACAGGACTTGGACGCAGTCTAGGGAAGGCTCGGCACTTGCAGCAGATGGGCAGTAGCGAAGCATTTGGCTGAGCTGCATGTTGGTCATGAGCAGCTGTTGCAGCTGTTGGTGTTGTGCTGGTGGATGAGCGGGGTTCATAAACATATTGATGTGTCGACAGCACAAGAAGCAGATGGGGCAGCAAGGAGTAACCAGAGGTTTACCATGGTGTACTGTTGGCTTTGTGATGGTCTTGGTATGGGTGGTTTCAGCAATACACCTTGTGCATGCATGGTCATCATCATCAAATTACCATGTGCATGCATGGTATTGTGTTTTGCTCAGAAGTGCCTTAAGAATACGCATAGCTGCATGCATACGATATGTGTGTGTATCTTGCACAGGCACGTGCTGTGCAGCTGCAGCTGATCTACCAGCATCAGTCAGCATGCATCTACATGAGTCAAGTCATGTGAAGCTAGCACCTCAGGCTCAATGCATACGTATATGTGCCATTTGCCTTACATGCTTTTTGCAAAAGGAAGCTCGCAGCTGGGCACGCATGCATGCATCAGCATTTTTCTGTGCTGTGTGCCTCAATAGCCTTGCCAGCCAGCTGTGTGGCAAAGGGAAGCAGCAGTAAGGGGTGTGCAGTTGAGGTGCACACACCAGCATGTGTGCTACACCACAATGTGGCAGTGGTGGCACGGACCAGCAGCAGCAGCATCTAAGCAGTGGCTAACTGCGCGGATTGCATGCATGCACACGTTCCCTGTTGCGTGTCATGCATATTTATGTGTAACAACTACGCGTTTGACAGATGTGCCCTCTGAATCGGCTGCACTTTATACTGTGTCCAGCGTTCAGATCCTTTTGGTGAACGCCCCTCGGCGTCGTCGAGACCACGGTTGTGGGCGGACGCTTTTCAGAGGGCAGCTCCTTGAATATGTGTCCCAAAGCCGCTCGTCGTTTTCTTAGAGAAGCGTGTCAGCAGTCTCCAGCCGAGATCCACAACAGCAGACAGCAGATCGTGTAGCAGAGCAGCAGGACAGCAGCAACCGGAATCCTGCAGCAGTGATGCTCGTTACAGCGTGTCGTTGATTTGATGGGGATCACTGAGCGCCCGTTGCCGCGTGAGCAGCAGCAAAAATGCAGTATACATGACAGACAATCATGAAGGGCAGCAGCAGTAGCGGCAAGGGTAATGATCGGCAAATTGCAGGCATACATGCATCCCCCCACCAGAACAAAAAACACATTCTGCTTCTCCTACTTTTTGCGAGAACAATGGACTACATCCTAGGCGACTACCTGTGAGCAGGTGTCACTGACACCGTTTGAAGGTGTTTGGGCGGGCTACCACACAAGCAGGCTACAAAAGCATCGAAGGCTGTCAGTGCTCGCTCCCCGCTGTCATGGCCGAGAGCAGTACTGACCAGATTTCGTTTGCGTGCAGGTAATACTAGAAACAACTAGCAAGGAGAAGCAGAAGCCTGAGATTCCAGCATTTTCAGCCATGGTGGCGGGGGCCCCATCTAGACATGTGAGTGCTGCATTTTGCTGCATGATCTTCAATCTGGCGTCCTGCAATCCTTTATACTGCACTGCAGCAGTACGCTGTTCGTCAAGATCTTCGCCGGCCACTCTATCGGGACACTCGCCGGCATAGCACAGTTACTGTCTGACCACGCCTGACCGGTGTGAAGGCCATGCTTGCCAGACAAGGGCTTAACTCACCAGCACGGCCAAGGGCCGGTCATGACCACGCCGGCGGTCATGACCAAGGGCGCCCGGTCATGATTTTCCCGAAAAACCGGTGAGGGTAACCCTCAAAACCCCCTAACCAATCAGGCCCAGTTTGGTAATGCTATCATCATCATCATGTTACCCATTAAGTTTGGTAATGCTATGGCTTGATCTGGTAATTTGATGATGATGATGAGGCCCAGTTTGGCCTAGTGAATGCAGTGCATTTCAGCAAACTGCCGCAGCAAGTTGCTGCTATCAGCCATTGCAAAGGCTTTCCTCAAGCCTCGAGGACACGGTGTCCATCACCTGCAGATGTAGGGCAACAGTTTTTTTAAGAAGAAGAGGGGTTACAGGGTGTGTTCAAGCAGCTACGCCGCAACGGACACCAGCTAGAAAAAGGAACTCAGCGCGGGCCGTCACTCAAGTGAGACCCAACCCCGGGAAAATTGTCTCTGTGGGTAAGTTTCGGCATATGACCATGGACGTGCACAGTCGCCTTCCTCACTCCACGCAATACGCCCCCACAACCTCAGATGAGAATTGAAAAAAAAACAAGTGCTGCCAGCAGTGTCAGTGACGGCAAACAGTGCAGAAAGTGTGTAGGGCCAGCCACACACTTGGTGCACTATGAGCGGGCTGAGCCCACATGCCCAGTGCAGCACCTCGGTGCTGCACTAGGCTTGGGCAGAGTAAAGGATGGTCATCATCATCATCATGTTACCCATTAAGCCATAGCATCAACGCCATCGGCCCCGCGCCCCTCAGGAGCGGAAGAAAGAGGGAGCACTGCTCCATTGTGTTTGCAAATATTACGCACATCCCAAGCTTGGACAAGATACTCGGCAATGCTCCTAGATATCACTCGGCACACCCCCCTACTACCCCAAATATCATCAGAAACAAAACGCAACAACTTGGTGGATGCATCAGTCAACGACAACACATTGCGCATTTTTTCAGCGCCGCCAGCAACATCACGCAAAACAGACCGAATTTCATCAAGCATAGTATCCCTCTGAGCAGAAGTAGCGGGACAATCAAACATCAGATGTGACAAAGACTCAACCCCCTGACCACAAGCAGGACATGCTGTGTTAGAATCAGCTCTGCTGCCACCATAACGACTGGTACGCTCATGCACACAAAGACAGCCCATTCGAACACGCATCAGCGACTCAATACCACGCGTTGGCGCACCAGAACACAAAAAGGGCCTAGCCCTTTTAAAACGCATGGCATCAGCATGTGTAGGGTGCACATGCGTGATGTAACGGCTCAAAGTAGAGTGCTGCAGTGATTCACAAACAATTCTGTCTGCATGCAGTAAAGGATGGTGAGAGGAGTGTAAGGATGTCAAGCAGAATCAGCAAACCGCATTGCAGCGGCATCCCAACATCTGATCAGCATACCCAACACCCGCAAACCAATGGGCATAGTAAAAGAAACAAAAGCAGAGCACCCCCGAGCAGGGCGTCAAGCACAAGTCCACAAACATGCTGCACCACCACCAGCTGTATGGCCCTAGCAGGGATGACTGAGCACGCAGAACATGCGCTGCCACAACCAGCCGTGCAATGCATTGCCTTTGCATAGAAACGAGGATCCAGGCAAAAGGCGGTCAAACAACAATCTATGCCAGCCCAGCTCAAAGAGATGTAAAGGTGCAACAACACGCTGCCCAAACGCACTGTACACCTCAACACGCTGACACAGGCGTGCTGACAGCTCGCTTCCACAGAAGACTGCCCAGAAGTAAAAGAGCTGCCAAGTGTCCTACCCGCTGTCTAACAAGCAGCTGGCCTATGCGCAGGCATACCAGGCCTATGCGCAGGCATACCCTAAACCCTGCCAAACAGTCATCATTGTGCCAGACACCAGCATTACTGCTGGTGGCTCATATCCAGCACGAAAGCGCTGCTGTAGCTGCATGCCCGCCTAGGACCATCTGCATGCAGTACTCCTGCCAACAGAGTTGCTGCTGCTGCTGCTAGTCAAAGGAAGTACCGCTTCAGCTGCTGTTACTAGCTTCAGCAAGCTGAAAACCATACTACCAACGCTGCAAACGCCAGAAATGACTGCACGCCATGTACAGGCGCCTTCCAGACGAGGGCCATGGTCCTTCTCGCTGCTCCGACACCCATCCATCCAGGCGCAGGGCTGGCGGGAAGGCCCCGCGAGGAAACCCACAATATTCCAGTCATTTGATTGAGAGCAGCGAACGTAGTACGGGCGGTGCCTTCAAGAAGGCACCAACGGTTTTTTTTAGATATATATGTTACACGGTGCAAAAAAGCGACTACGTCCCTACTGTACACCCGAATTATAGTAGCCAGAGATCGATAGAATGGCAATGCACACACAAAGTGAGTGTGTATAAGTAACAAAAACATGGTCTCCGTTTGGCACCAACGGCTGAGCACGTCTGACTGCTGCTGCTCGCTTGGCAAGATGTAGGGCAAGATTGATTGATGGAAGTTACCGGGTGCGTCCAGAGACACTACAACAGTAGATTCGGTGCTTTTGCGGATGTTACACAATCATCATGTAATCACTGGTCCGGCGGGTCGTTAAACACGTGGCGCAGTGGTGATGACGGACGAACAGTAGCCGAAAGGTTGCAGGTTCGATTCTGAGCCTAAGCAGTATGTCCCTGGACTCAGGGATACAGTCGGCGAAAGCCGAAGGAAGGATGCTGCTAATGTCCTTGCGACTCTCCGCAGGACTCCGTCGATTGCTGGCTATATACACACCGGCCCTGCTAGGTATGCAGTCCACCGTATGGGGTGATTCCCACATGCTGCCTAGTAAGGGGTGTAAGGGTCTGGGTGGTCTACCTTACACCGAAAATAGAGAGAATAATCAGTCTGCTTTCCGCCTCCCCAGTGGCGCGGTTGCCGATGCCGAAAGGTATGGCTTACAAGGATTGATTATTATTATTATGTAATCACTGCACATTAGGAGATCTGGCGGGACTGTCCTGAATTCCGTCACTTGACAAGCCTAAAAAAGCATGAACGCTCCTAACCGCTACCTGGAAATCACAGTGCTGCAAACAACGAGCGCTGCGCACAGCAGCTGCAGTAGACGACACTGGCCTACAGGTGCATCGCATCACCACCCACCACTGTGCATGCTCGTGTGCCAAGGGCAAAGGACATGTGTCACTTGTGCCAGCCAACCGCTGCACAGCATCCACACCAATGCGGTAGGAGAACCCATAACACTGCACAAACCAGACAGAATACTGTCAACCCCTGGTGCTGTCACAGCAGCGCGCTTGAGCGGCAAACACACATGGCGCTGGACTGCCACTGTGAAAGAACTGATGCCGGAACAACACGCAGCGTGCACTTGAAGTTGTATGCACCACTGCAAAGACGGTGTTATTACGTAAGCCTACAGCAAATGCTAGTACTGCTATGTACGTGACAGCTGTACTGTGTTACCAGTGCCACATAAGCGTATATGAACAGGGTGGGCATCTGCTGCGCTTTCAGTGAAGGACGCCAGCGAGCGCAAGCGAAACACGGCACACACTCCATCTGGTGACCACATAGGCCACACCACCAACACACATGTAGAAGAGGAGAGGATCTGACTAACTGGAGAGGTGATATGCCAGGCACGAGCATTGCATTGCATTTCCTGACAACCCAAGGCCAGAAAGAATCATCACCTGCACGCCTGGCTGCAGCTACTGTTGCCTGCCGCACTGCCGGCTGCAGCATTTCCATCAACATAAAATTCTATCACAATCAGTGTTCAAAAACCAGCAGATGACTTAATACGCTCCGTTGAGCGCCGCACGCCTGCACAGCAGTCCTATCCAGCAAGGAAAACAGACAAACAAGCCTCCTGCCACGTTTGTTGGCCCTGTGCACATCCACTGCCAGGCTTGCAGCAGGGCAGCTGACGCAGTGCAGCTGCGACCACGCACGGCACCCAGCATCACGATGACCACCAGACAACGGTTGAACCTTTGCAGATGTCAACGTCAGCCACACCCACATGAACGTCTGTGCTTCAGTAGGTTCCCGACATACCTAAGCATTCACGCCACTATGCTCAGCCGTTATCCGATCATGTGCGCCAGCCAGCATTTTACCGCCAAGCAAGCAAGCACGCAAGCAAGCAGGCCGCAGGCATACAAACAGGCACATGATAAACACAATGCCGAGTATGGACAAGCAAGCAGATACCTACAAAGACATGTGGACAAGCTGCACCGCCATTTCAGCTGGCAAGCATGGAGCCACCCGCTTGCAGCACGTCAGAGTAGCATGCTTTCTGCACTGAGCACAGGAAAAGAACAGGCACATCTTGACTAACCCCAAGACCTGGCGCACTGCAGGAAGCAGCAACTGGCTGAAGAGAAAGGAAAGGAAACAAACGCAAAGGCCAGCAACGGCCATCAGTGCATGTGTGTATTGGCGATGCTGGGCAGGCTGCAGTGGCCATGCGCCACCCAGTCAGCCTGCCCTGCAAGTGTGTGGAGCTGCGGTTATAAAACAGGACGCATGGAAGAGATAAGGCGCCGCGTCATGCGTGCGCCCTAGATGTATGGACCCCCTCCAGGCCGACTCAAGTGCTTGACTGCACTGACAGCCTCTGCCCAGCAAGCAGACTGCATGTCACAGGTGGTGGGTGCTGCTGCCAGACAAAGGATGCAATGGGGAAAGATCAGCTACCGCAGCAGATGTAAACACTGCCTGCTGCTCACACACCTATCCAACAGAGTCCAACGCATTTCAAGAAAAAGAACGAAGCCGAACAGCACAGCTCACGCTGCTGCTGCTGGCGCTGACAGCTTCTGTCAGCTTCTGTGACCGACCAGCATGGTTGGCTGCAAAGGCCACTAACAGCCACAGCAAGCGCATGTGCAAACCTTGACATCCCCACCACACAACCCCAAAACCTTCCATGGAGCAACGCCCTGGGCGCATACCCAAGCGGCAGAAGCGACGGTCTACTTTGTGCCTGTGATTTTGTGGGCGTTGCACACTAGCAAAACTTCTGTGGGACCCATCTGCAGGCTAGCTAGCCTCATCATCCAGGCAAGAACCATCCGCAGTGGGCACACACCAGCAGGGTGCATGACGCAACATGCAGACAAGCCAGCAGCTGACCGTCGTTGTGCGTGCACCAATGCAGCACACGCGTGCATATGGCTGCCTTGCAGTCTGCAGTCACCAGGCCAATACAGAAACGATGATTAGTTGCCCCAGCAGCACAGGCAACACACTGCACCAAACCCTTCTCACCATCGCAGATGTGCGGCAACAGCACAGTAAGGCAACGTCAGGGCTGGCCTAGCAGGAGGGTATGGGGCCCATCATTCAAACACGCGCACTCAATAACCACGCAGAGCGCCGCCCAAACATGACGTATATCCATATCCATAACACTGACACAACCATGCAGCATGAGCCAGCGACGTACGCATACCCCAGCACACCCGCGTTGGCCCAAACTAGCGAGCGATGGTGATGGTCACGCAAACCCCAACCTGGCCTAGCAGCGCACCTGTACGCATTCCAAGGCAGACATCTGTGCAACGATATGCAACTCGCTCAGCTGAGCCAGCTGAAACACAGCGCTACCTATACTCTACTGTGGCTTGAACACCAACACCCCAACCCCAGGCGCGTCAAGACCCGAGATGCTGCTGCTGCTGCTTGGGACAAACATACTGAAAGGACCCACCCCCAAGAGCACAATCAGCCAGCCATGCTGCGCCCGCTTGCATTACCCAGCCAAACCCAACACGCTTGTCAATGCATTCTTTGCATCCATGCCTGCAGCGCGTTTGCACATTTGCGGGCAAACTGCAGCACACACGATGACCACTCTACAGCCTTCATGCGGCCTACCACCCACGCTGCAAAGAGCAATAGTATGTAGCCATATTTCGCCCTAGACATCTACCCAGACGCCTCAAGCGCCACACGCCTCATCACACGCCAACCAGGCTCGCTGCGCCTGTGCTGTTCGGCCCGCTGCTGCTCCCAGGAGCGCCAGGCCCTAGCAGCGTCGCATCCCCAAACAGCGACAGACCGCCACCAAGAGGCGAATACGTGCCATGGCTACCCGGCTGCGCCTGCACAGCCCCCGGGTAGAGGCCTGCTGTGAGCTTATCAAGCTGCCCTGCACCAACGCCATCTCCCACCATTGCACTGCCTGGTGCTGCTGCTGCTGCTCCTGCCCCGACTAGGTGCATTCCCGCTGTGAGGGCCTCTCCCATCAGGGGGTCCCCAATACGCGCCCCAGGAGGCGTCCCTGCACCCAACCGCACATTGCCCATACCACCTGCTGCTGCTGCTGAGCCTGGAGACAGGCCTGCCCCGACAGCGCCTAACCCAGCTGCTGCTGGTGCTTCCTCAAAGTAGGTGGCCAGCGGGGTCTTGCGTGTGGGGCTGAGCGTGGTGTTGGTGATGGCAGCGGTGGCGCCTGCCTGGCCGCCCATCATCATGGGCTGGGAGACTGCTGCCATGCCAAGCCCGCCAGCCAGCATGCCGCCAGCACTGCACACACAACAGCAACAGGACACAGCAAACACAAGGTCAGACAGGGATGCTTGCTTTTGAATAATAATCATGCTCCAAAAGGCACAACTATCCAGTGAACATGCTCTACAGAAGAACTTCGTTGGACCTACAGAGCTACACCAACAACAAACCATCAGCATGCAGCAGCAGCGTCAGCAGCAACATAACCCTTCCAACATCCTCACCTCATGTTGCCACCCTGCACCAGCCCAGCAGACCCCACAGCACCGCCACCCTGCGCGCTGCCATCAGCAGCCATGCTCTCAAGCACGGCCTTGTTCCTGCTGACCGCACTCGCCAGGTTGGTGATCCAGTGCAGGCCTAGCGTCTGCTGCTGCAGCAGCTGGTCCACTGGCAGCTGAAGCCCCAGGGAGGCCAGCGTAGTCAGGCGCTGCTGCGTCACGACTGCTGCCACATCGCGGTTGGCCAGCGCCAGCGTGTCTAGCACCAGGAAGGCAGCCTCCAGCAGATCTGCAGAGCAGCAGGGAAAAGAGGATATGAGTCAGACTCATGCGACCAACTTGATTCAGCGTCAAACTGTCTCTGACAGCAAACAGCAGCAACACAAAGCAGGCATAGCACGAGCAGCCCGCATACTGCGCATGTCATGACTCACTGCCAGCAGCACGAATCACACAAGCAAAGCAGCAGTATCCTCAACACGCTCGCACACGCACCTGCGCTGTTGAGGTGCTTCAGCGCCAGCGGCGTTACCAGTGCCAGCAGCTGCACCGCAATGTTGCCGGCCTGGCTCAGCCGTGAAAACGTGGCCATGTGGCGCCGCGCTGCAGCCGCCAGGTAGCTGAAGTCATTGAGCGCGTCCGCAGGCGCCATGCTGCCCTTGAGCGTGTTGCTCAGCGTGTGCAGCATTGTCAGCAGCAGCACCAGCTCTGTCAGCAGCTGATCACGCAGCGCTGCTTCGCCCTGCGCTGCAGCCAGCACACTCCAGGACACTGATTGGTACTGATCTAGCAGGTTGTGGCCGTTCGCTGCGCCACCCACTGCTGCCTGGCCAGCTGCTGCTCCTGCTGATGCAACCATGGTGCCCGCAGGCCCTGCTCCTGCAGCCTGCAGCTGCGTTGCCATCAGCTGCTGCGTCTGCAGCCCGGGGATACCCGACATGTTCATGCCGGCTGACACTGCTGCTGCCTGTGGCTGCATCATCACGCCCTGAGGCAGGTTGCTGCCCATCTGAAGCCCGCCAGATGCAGGCGCTGCCATCCACAGCGTATCCCCACTCTGCTGTGCTTGCGAAGTGACCTGCAGCTGCGCTAGCAGCTGCGCGTTAGCTGACACAGCCTGCGCCTGAGTGAGTGCAGCGCCGCCTGCTTGCTGTAGCTGCATCTGGCCAGACCCCCAGCGGGTGAGGCCCCCGGGCTGCGGGCCTGCTGCTGCTGCTGGTACCCAGCCACCTGCTGTGAGGTGTGCTTGCTGAGGTTGCAGCGACTGCTGCAGCAGCTGTGGCTGCTGCTGCTGCTGCAGCACGAGCCCACTGCCGTCCACAGCGATGCCGGGAGTGCCTGCAAAGCTTTGCTGAGTCAGCAGCGTCTGGGGTGCTGCTGCGTTGATGCCCTGGTGCTGCAGCTGATACAGCGTCAACGTGTCTGCAGGATGGCCCACACCCACGTGCTGCAGCTGCTGGTTGAGTGCTGCATACGGCTGTGCCATGCCGGTGCTGCCGTTTAGCATCTGCAGCTGCTGCTGCAGGGCTGCGTCTTGGGCGTATGATGCTGCCAGGCGGTTGGCCATGCCTTGCCTGCCCTGCATGATGTGCGGCAGACTGATGCAGCGCGACGCTGGCGGCCTGCAGCAGCAGCAGCAGCGTACCAGGACAGTGAAAACGGTGAAGTGGCGGTTGCAATGAGGGACCAACAGCATCTGTGCACACACTGCTACGTCCATTGACTACCAGCTCGGTAATAGCATGCATGACACGCCATCATTGCATAGCAGAGCTTGCTGGCAAAAGCATGTAGATGATGAAGCCGGCATAGAGGCACTAGGACCCGCAGCACCGCACAACAAAAGCATGACCCACAAGCTGCACCCGCAGCTCACCTGTTGATCCTGCGCTGCTGGCCATCCACCAGTGTGGAGGGACCCCGCCACTGCGCCGCTGCTGGCCTGCCATCTACTGCAGCAGGCCTCTTTGCTGTGTCATCAAACGTCACTGTCTTGCCAACACCTACAGGGATGCCACCTGCAGCGCTGCTGCTGCCGAGCTGCCTGCAGCTAACGCTGCGCAGGTTTGACTTGCGCTGGTGCGTGGGGACCTCCCCGTTCGCACGTGCTGTGGCTGCTGCTGCTTTGGATGCATCGAGATTTGCCTTGGTGGTGGTCATATCAAGCCCGGCTAGCGCAGACATTGCGGCCTGCCTCGCTGCATCAACATCTGGAACGGCATGGCCCAGCCGTGAGCCTGCCAGCTGCCTGCTGCCCTCCTGGCTGCCCTCACTAGTCACACTGCTGGCGTCACCTGCAACCGGCCCCTGCGGCAGCAGCAGCAGCAGCAGCAGCACTGTTAGACAAGAAGACCGCCGAAGACCTGGACGTGCGTGGTCACAGCAGTGGCTCCTTACACCACAGCTAGCATGACGGCAGCGTCAAACTGACAGGCCTGTCTGTAGATTCCATCAAATGGGCTGAACGCAGCAAGCTGGCCACACCAACCGCACACAGGAGCATGTGGATGATACAGCGCACAATAAGCATGTGGGCAATACCACCAAGACACCTACCTGCTGCTGAAATTGTTGCTGGGGTGTTGAAGGTTGAGAGGTTGCAGCTGCACCTGCAGCTGCCAGCTTCTGATCCAACAGGGAGCTGTCACCACCAGGAATGGTGCTGCTGCCACCAGCAGCTGCAGGGTCTCCATTGACTGCATTCATGCCGAGAGTACTCGCATCGACAACACGGATTCGGTTATCTTGCATAGCGACGGTGTCATCCATAGGAGGCACAGATCCGCCTGGCAAGCAGCAGCAGCGACAGCGACAGGTCAGGAAGTGATCGCGCACTGGAACGCCCACCAGGCGCTGCAGGTCACTGCCTAGATGAGGCAAAGTTGCCTGAGCTGTGCCACCGCAGTACAAGCAGCCTGCATGGCGCATGCCTCGGCCTGGCAAGTTTCAAGACCCTGAATCGATCCACACAGGCTGCAGCTGCCTCTCTGTTGCTGCAAGGTACCATTTGTGACGTAGTTACGGCCGCTCTGTTCTTGCTTTGAAAGCCTGAGAGAGTACACAAGCTAAACTGTTCCCAGCTGAGATGACTCGGGGCTATGTAGGCAGACGGCAGCTGCAAACACCCCGTAGATCGCACCAAGCCCATCCAAACCACACAGCTGCAGCAACTCACCGCTGCGCTGTGTGCTCCAGCCCCACCAAGGGCGAGCGTCCAGAGCCTGCTGCTACGGGGACGATCTGCCTATATCAAAAGCTCCATATAGGTGTGAGATAAAGACTTAAGGACAGCACCGCAGTTAGGGGCAGCTCTGGGCAGCCCCGAGCAAAGGCACACGGTTGTCCACTTCAAACTGACACTTGCGCTCCAGTAAAAGCTGCGAAACATAGAGGTTGCAATGGTGCCGAGCCTATCAGCCCTTGCTAGCAGCTGGAAAGTACACAGTGCCACTGAAGCGAGGTGTAAGGTCATGGTTTTGATGGTTCGCTTGCCTTGACCTGCAACGCCGCATCGTACTCAAAATTATGCCGTCCAAAGAGCTCTATTATTCAGCTGGACATCAGCGACACGTTCAAGCGCACCAGCAGGACCGGACCGCACCAGCCCGGCTGAGTGAAGATTTGGTGGATTGCAGGGTTGGCCAAACCATCATGGAAGCCTTCCCATGGCCCCAGCAACTCTGTGACTGCTGCACCAAACTCAGCTGTTGAAACTGCTCAACACCGGCGCAGCACGCAGCCGAGCTGCAGCCCGTAGTGCCAACATGCTGGCAGCAAACATTGGCAATGCCAACGTGGCATGCAGCCAAAAGATAACCACTGACCAACAACTGCCTGGTTCATGCAAGGCCTAACTAATAACGTAACTAATCATCGAACTATCGCAAACTATGCATTCAGTCCTGCATACTTGTCTGGATCTGCCGCCTTCAGGCAGTTTATGTGCCGCTGCGTGGCCTGCCAGTAGCTGCGCGTCTCAGCATCAAGGTCAGCATCATGCTGCGACAGCTCACTACCAACCAACTCCAGCAGCTGCTGCACCACACCAACACTCATCGACTCCACGCCACGCGCCAGGTAGTACAGGTAGTGGTTCACAATATCCACATACAGCGGCAGGTGCTGTGCACCGCCTTTGCCTCCGCGCGCTGTTGCTGCGCGCTGCTGCTTCGCAGCTGCAACCACCTTGAGCGCGCGTTTGAGCCCTGCCATGACCTTCTGCGCGTCCCGCACAGGAGGCTGCCGCCCCGGCACTGCACGTGCCACCCCAGCAGCCTGCTTGCCTTCTCCCTCAGCAGCTGCAGCAGCTGCCGGCTCCTGCCAAGCCAGGTGCGAGGCAGCACACGCTGCGCGGCACTGGTCTGCACGCTTCAGCAGCTTCGCTGCATAGCTGGTGACCGACTGCGTGAGCGCATCGCGATTGTCTGCGCTGAACACGTAGCAGCGGTGCAGCGTGCCCACGATGGCCTGAAGCGCTGTGATCTTGTGCCGTGAGTCAGCCACTGACTCCTCATACAGCGTGAACGCCTGCAGGAATGGGCAATCACAGCAGCAGACGCAGGAGCAGTGTCGGCAGCAGCGATGACCATGCGGCAGCATGCGCGTGTTGGTTGAGGATGGAATAAACACCAGGCAGAAGGCCCATAGGGGAGCAACTCAGCATAACAAGACGCTCACAGGGCCACGAGCGCAAGCCAGCACATACCTGTCTCCAGCTGAGCAGGGTGCGACGCAGCCCCCGAGTATGCTGCTGCACACACCTCTGCTGTTGTGGCACTACACAACCCGCGTGCATGTAGCTGCATGCTGCGGTTAGATGCGGCCGCAACGCACCTGCTCGAAGAACTCGTAGGCCAGCATCTCCATGCCAGCTTCCTCGCTGCTCACGTGCGCACACACCAGCAGCAGCCGCAGCGCCTGCATGGGCGCGGGCACCTCAGCCAGCTGCAGTGCCACCTCCAGCAGCCACTGCAGCGCTGACTCAGCATCAACAGCATCGCCAGGCCCTGCAGCAGCAGCTGGCGCATCTGCTGCGGCTGCTGTAGCCTCCTTCGCAGCACCATCTGCATCTGCAGCTGCTGCATCTGCGTCTGCTGCTGCTGTGCCAGACTCCTCCTGCTGGCTCTGCTGCTGCGCTACGGTGAGCCTGCGCAGCGCCTTGAGGCCGCAAAAAGCGAGGGCAGGGTAGGTGTGCTTGAGCCGCGCAGGGCCGCCCAGCTCTAAGTGTGCGCGTGCAGCACGCAGGATGGCAAACTGCAGGCCGGGAGTTGGCGCGGTGAGCTGGTGCAGCATGCGTGCCACCATGACCTGCTCCTCCTCAATGTCCTGCAAGCCGCAGCAGATAAGTTGCAGGAGGGCATATGTGAGGTACAACGGTAGAACCGGCCCGGATGTTTACAACTTGTTGTGTGACAGAGTGAGGTAGGCGCGCGCCCTGCAGTTCCTCAACGTGTTGCGAATCATGGCAAATAAACTGAATTTTGGCACTACTGCTGCTACAGACTGCACCAAGCCATGTGTTGTTGCAGACGTACAGCCAACATCTGGCTTCAGCACAAACTGCCTCATCACCCGCCTCACCTCCTCGTCCATGTCGTCATCATCCTCGCCCTCTTGCACCAGCGGCGCAATGAACTTGAACAGCATCTCCACGCTGTCCAGGCTGCCCACACACGTGCCCTGCAACAGCATGCACATAATCAGCGTGTAAGACATTGCATGCCGCCGCTACTGTGCTTGCAGCGTCCAAGTGGAGTAGCACCTAGCAGCACACCAGTACTCAAGAGTGCCCATGCCTGCGTGTAATGCAGTTGCCGAGGGCATCAAAAACGGCAACTGGCTCTCTCCTTTACACGCCCACAGTTCAGCTGTGTGCGTGTGCTGCAGGCATGTGCTTCATGAACCAGCACGCACACGCAGCAGAGAGCTGGAGATGTGGCCTGCTGCAGCCCTGCCTGTGCCAGCACAGCATGCACACCATGGACCCCCATGGTGCCTACACCACACAGCACAGCACTACAACGTGGAAACAGATGCTTGATCCCCACCCATCCCAACCTGTGTCAGTACTGTCTGCACCACTTTGAGCGCCATGTCCTTGTGTGTGCGGCGTGACAGCAGGCCCATCAGTGGCGGGTACTGGTCAAGCGACAGCACAGTGACTGCGTCGCGCGTGCTCAGCGGCATGCTCAGCAGCACCACCAGCTGCTTCTCCGCCTTCACGTCGCCACCCAGACCCCTGAAGGAAGGCAGCAGCAGAGGCCGTTTATGTTGGGATTTAGTAGTGAACAGACGAAACAGCAGGCGAAATAAGCTGATACAGTGTTGTTCAAGCACTAAGTTGCTGTCCATGGCTCACTGCACTGTGCACATGGCCAGCAAGGACAGGTGCATGACAGCCATGGCGACGAACAGCAGCATAGCACGCGAATGGCTGCCGTGCACGCCTGTACTGCAGCGCGGGCGACTACAAGCACTTGCATCGCACCACTTGTGCTGCGCAGAAGGTAAGCTGGTTGCTGTACGCATGTGTCTTTCGCTACCGCCCAGCCCAAAGCCAACAGCCAACAGTAAGGCACTTTCGCCGGCCCCCGGCCCCCCTCCCCAGCCCCTCCGCCCATGTGTGGACTAGCAGTCTCCCAGGCAACTGCCACCGGCCAGCTGCCTCCCTGCTAGAAGCCTCTCTGCAAAGCTGCACTCCCACCACATGGACCAAGACGCAGCAGCCTGCCAGGTGTTTTGAGTTCGAGGAATGCTTTGGATAATGTGATGGCACGTTGCACCTATTATACACCTAATACAGTACCTATAGGGTACTTTACAAGACCCCTGCCAGCCGCACTCACTTGCCGGCCAGGCCCCGCTGGCACGCGCCCAGCACGCGGTTCACGTTGTCCAGCTTGTCCGGGTGCACGCCATCCGTGAAGCGCATGAGGGCCACATACATCTCCACCAGCGACACCGCAGGGATGTCGCCGTGCAGCTCAGCCACCTTGCTGATGCTCTCCACAAACTTCTCAAACGCGTGGCTGTCCAGCAGCTGCTGCACCACGCTGGGGTCAGAGGCAGCGTACCTGCAGCAATGATAACAACAAAAGCAGCCGGCGGCCAGTTTGATGGAAGCATGTTGGGCAGGCAGGGAGCTGCAGGCAGGCGCCGGCCAGACAAGCTGGGGTGGGAGGCAACAAGCTTGCACGGAGTTTTTACAGCAAGCGAACGATCAACTGGCAGTGATCACAGTGGCATGCCACCGTAGCCAGCTGCCAGGCAGCGTTGTGAAGAGTGTGGCTTTGGAGGCATGACAGCCACAGCAGCATCCTCACACACCACCCATCGCCGCACCCCGCAAGCTGTCATGTGTCAGGTAGCTAATCGTCATGAGCCGATGTCACTTGTACATCGCAACAGCCGCTATCAACCGCAACACAGCGCTGCCCGCATTGCCTCACCGTGCGAGCCTGTCCATGAGGCTGGCCATGACGGCGTGCAGCTTGACGCCGCTCTGCAGCTCCGGCAGTGCCCCCAGCAGCGCGTCCAGGCTGGCCAGGTGGAAGGCGTCCGGGAAGCCCTGGATGATGCACTGCATCAGGTACTGCTGCGCAAGCTCGTCCTTGCAGGACACCACCTGCAGGGCACGGCATGATGCAGCGAGCGGAGGTGTAAGCACTAGTGTCACAGCAGTACGGCACCTCGGCAATGCATGTGGAGACTGTTGACAAACACAAGCTGAGGCGAGCATAATTGTTTGATGGCAATGCAGCGGCAATCCCTTGCTTGTGTTGTGAAGTGGTGTGATGCAACTCTATTGATGTGGCGGCAACACATGCATGACGCAGCTGCACGGAAACACAGTGACTTCAAGCTATGCGTGCTGCGTGTGTGCTGTCTGGCACTGCATCTGCAGCCTACCTGCTCCAGCAGCCGTGGCAGCACACTGCCTGCATACAGCTCAAAGCTGAGGCCATCCAGCTGGCTGATGTACGTCAAGTTCTTGCCAACAAGGTCCTGCAGTATCGAGCAAAATGACAGCAGCAGCAAAAGAGTCGAATGACGATACGAATGCAAGTCTGCTGCATCCTAGGTCACCGCACAGTGTGCGGCGGCTGTCTAGCAAATGTAACAGACGCAAAAACACAGCTGCACAACCACGCGACACGTGCCAGCGCCAGCAGCAACAGGCACTGCCTGCCAATGGCATTGCCCACCGCCATCATCAACACCAGCGATCAACATCCACTCTGCTGGCTATCCCTCTGGGCGCTCCCTGCCCAGTGCTGTACTTCATCTTTAAGCCGTACCTGCAGCTGCTGGCGCTCCTTCTCGCGTCGCTCCCTGTCCCGTGCAGCACCCTGGTGCTGCATGCGCACCCACAGCTTGTTCATCTCCATGAAGTTGGTCAACAGAAAGTCAACCGCGTCGTGGATGTCCCCGCCCTCGCCGGCATAGGGGCTGCCGGTGTCTGGCAGCAGGCCCCTGCTGCGCTGGCAGAGGTAGCTGCGCAGGAAGAGGCCCCGCGTGGGGTGCTGCACGCCCTTGGTCATCTCCACCAAGTCTTTCAGGATCTCGTTGCTCTTGGCACCACCGCTTTTGATGTACAGGCAGCCTACAGCCACCATCAAGTACCTGGCAGCAGCAGCAGCAGCAGGCAGCGTTTTCAGCGGCAACCTTGCAAGGCAGGGTGCAGCAGTAAGCCTGCAGCACCATCCAGGCAAGGCAACACGTAAACAGATGACACGGGAGCCAAGTATACTGGCTGCACCATGGCTGCTAACACTGCATGTAGCTGCTATAGTGCAGGTGTGGTCTCACACCAGCACTTCAACAGCTACATGCAATATCAGCAGCCATAGTGCAGCCAACATGCTTGGGTCCCATGTTATTCCTATGTTGTGTATTGCACACTTGACGCGCCTACAAGCAGCACACGCTGACCAGCCATCCGTACACACAGTGCATGCGCAAGCTTGCTTGCTGCTCGTTGCTGTATGCTACAAGTGCTGCTGCCAACGCCAGGCTGCAAAGAAGCAGCTCTGGCCACTCACAGGCGCGGCAGTACATTGCCAGCATGCTGCACCAGCTCATACAGCTCAGCCAGTGTGCGCCCCTTGCTCTGCTCGTCAGCAAAGTACGCCTGGCACAACAACACCCAGCAGCCGGACAGCAGTACATTCAAAAATGCGACTGGTCAGCCAGCTGCATCCTGCAAGTATCCAAGCATACCGCATGGTGTGTTGCTTTGTACGGGCAAGGGTCAGATCGAAGTGCAGTGCACCCTAACGCAGCGCCGCTGGTAGCGCTTGCTGACAGTCAGTGCGCATCCACAACTGCAAGCTCTGCAACGTGCAAGCTGACAGCAGCGCAGCTGCACCGGCCCCTGGCTTCACCACTGCTGCTTGCATGCACGTGGCTGCGCTGCGCGTCTGCTCACACACCTCAAGGTTTCCCAGCTCGTCGAAGACCTGCATGTACAGCTCGTAGTAGCGCTGCGGGGACAGGAAGGAGGTGCGCAGCTCGCCCAGCATAGCCGCTGAGTAGCGCAGCGCCTCTCGCAGGTTGTCCTCGTCCTGGCAGCAACAGCGGCAGCATCAGCAGCAGCAGAAGAAGAATGCAAGCATATCCAAGACAGCTTGGTGGTGCTGCGCCGATGCTTAGCGACATGAGTGGCAGTTGTAAGGGGCCTTGCATGCTGTAAGCATGCCTGCCCTGTTTCAGACATGCGCATGCTAGCACCCCAGTAAACTTGCGATGCTGTTCGTGATGACATTCCCATCAAGCAAGTTGCTGAGGAAAAACCGCACATTCTATGAGCGCCTGGCCTGACCATGGAATGCAAAGCTGGTGTGTGCACTACGTCAACTGCTTTCTGCATAGCAACTGTGAACCTGATCGCCCACCAGCTCCTGTGCTGCGTGCATATGCTTAGGAAACATGTACCAAGTGGTTTTGTCGTGCGTCCAACATGTGCCATTGGCCCAAGCACCTGGATCATGCACAGAACCTGCTACACATCTGCTGACATCCATGTGCTGCTCACCATGGCCTTCCGCATGAAGTAGGCATTCTTCTTGACAGACTGCGAGGCCTCTTTCAAGAACTGCGCTGCCTCTGCGTCCTGCTCCATGGCAATACACAGGCGAGCTGGTAGACAGCAGGTGCGTTCGTGCTACTCAGTGGTGTCGAATCAAGCTGGAACGCGTACCATCCCGCCTCAGGGGAGCTACAGATTTGTGAAATTCCCTTGATCAGGTGTCAAACAGCCCGAAACGGCACCCAGCGATAGGCAGGGCTTCTTGTCATAGCATGGCAGTGTAGCTACAGGTCATACCCGTGTGAGGATAGCAGCTGCTTCACTGGTATCACTGACAAAAACCCACAGGCATCATTGAGTGTTCACTGCGTACTCAACCCACCTTGATCCTGCACCCTGGTGGTAGCGGCCAAGAACCCTACCAGGGTATAGGCCCTGAGGGTACTAGGCCAATCATTGGCAGTGCCCCGCACCCCCCCATTGCAGGGCCTCTTGCACTGTTACGATGCTCAAAGCTGTCAGTGGACGTTCCTGATGTCAACCAAGGTTTCGGATTTGTTACAGCAGCGTCAAACTCGCTGACAAGCAGGACTGCTGTGTTGAAAAACAACCCCCAAATCTGTCAAACCTTTGTTGACAAGTGCAGTAAAACACATATATGCACAGCACATTATGTTAGGTGTAGTGCATTGGTGCCTAAATGTGCCCATGATGCTGGCACAGTCAGCGGCGTCCAGCACCATTGTAACCATGCACCTTACAGGTACACTCCTGCTGCACCTGAAGTGCAGAATGCATGTGCCACCATAGTTGATGCCCTCACTTGCTGCTGAGCACATGGCTCGCAGACACAGTAGCTCAAGCACTGACATGCAGCACCGAACAGGAAGAAAGTTCATAAAAAGCAATGTGACATGCGGCATCCAGCTGCTCCACCAACATGTGACCACCTCCGCAAACACAGATGCACAAGCATAGTTGGTACAGCACCAACACGTACAAGAATGATTGCAGTTGAATCAGAAACCAACACCCAATCTGAGCACACCTGCTGCTTGGAGCTCCTCACATTCGTGTCCAAAACAGCACATGCATAAGGACCCTGCATCCATGCTACATGGTACCTGCCTGCAGCAGACATTGAACGCTGCAAACCCCGGCGGGTGGAATCCTCAACTGCACAGGTGTCAGCAGCTGCAATGCTTCGCGCACCGCATAAGCATGCAGCGACCAGCCAGTACGCACCGCTGGTCAGCGTACACAGGCCAGAGCACGGTACAGCCACCATGCCTATCTTGTGCAGTCATGGCGCTGCAGTTCATGTCCGCTTTCACCGTTGCACTCTGCGTGCTGTAGTGCAGCACGGCGCTGCATTCTAGCACCATCACGCACACTGCGCAACAAACCGCCCCACCCACACAGTGCACCTGAATCAACATCATTCCTTACACCAATCAATATCCTTGGTTTGCGGCACGCCGCAGTGCCGTGTGCACGCAGTGCAGCACACCCAACCACAGCACCAGTCAGCCTTTTCCATCCTGCGGGTTCCATGCCCAGCCATACCCATCAGGCCCTTTCCCCAGCCCCGCACTGCTGCTCGTGCTGCTGCAGCATTGCAACAGCTTGCTGCTGTCAGCCCGGTGCTCTGCCGGCAGCACACCCACTAGTACTCCTCGCCACCTACCCACCACCCAGCCGCCAGATCAGCCCTGCTGCATGAGCGTGTTGCTGCCTTTGCACAGCATTAGCGCTGCTGCCTCTGCTCTGCTCACACGCTGCTCAGGTGTGCTGCGCTTGCATAGCAGCCGCACGGCTTGTGTGGTGTCCTCAGACGGTGCTCACGCGCGGGCTTGCCACCATGTGAGGCGCCTTCACTCCCAGGATGCCTGCCTTCAGAGTGCTGGCAGCCTTCAGCACCTGCACACAGCAACGCCATGGCCACACAGCGCACGCCAAGCCGCAACACAAACGCTTTGAGTGAGCTCAACGTCCATATTTCACCCTGCGCATCTCAGATTACGGCATGTTGGGCTACACATCAATGCACTGCCGTAAGGATTAACAAAGCTGCCTGAACAGCTGAGATCAACCAAGGCCCTGGCGCATCATGCCCTGCTGTGCCGTTTTACCCCAGTCCATCTTTGCCCCTGCACCCTCTGCCACCCATAGCCGCTGCCATAAAATTCCATGCAAAATGTCCATGCAACACAAAACACTTCCAAGCAGCGCCCTCACCTCCTCGTTGCCCTGGCGCATCATGGAGCAGAACTCCTCGTAGTCGATGCGGCCGTCGTTGTCCTTATCCACGTCAGCAAGGATGTCCTTGATGTGCGCGGCGACAGACGCGGCGTCGCCGTGCTCCTTCAGCGCGCTCTGCAGCTCGTCAATGGTGATGTAGCCGGAGCCATCCTTGTCAAAGAACTGCAGCACCAGCAGCAATGAGGCGCAGCAATGAGTTTCCCAGCGCCACTGATGTCCAGCATAGGACTGTTGCATTTCAAGTGGCAATGGTGGCGATGGCGAACATGTGTGGCGCATGCCTTATAGACGAAAACGGGCTATGTGTCACTCCACCTCTGCAGGTGCAGGCGTTCATTCATGCACAATGCCGCAGCAGCAATGCACTGTTCCCCTTGCAGGAGCAGTGGTAGCACCGTCATTGACAGCGCTGAAGCTTCAGGCTGCCAGCGCACCTGGAACGCCCTGTACAGGTTCTCCTCTCGCTCCAGTTTGCCCAGGTGCATTGTGGCTGCCAGGAACTCCTCATAGTCAACCTTGCCGTCACCTGCAGGGGGCCGCGTCAGCACACACAGCAGCACAGACATGCAGCAGCAGGTTGTCACTGTCAGCACCAGTAGCTAGCGTCGTGCATAAGCTAGCAGTGCTTCGCTGCTGCAAACATGCATACCGCAGTGCCGGCCGCAGTTGTCAACTCTGCAGTGCAGCAACCCTGAATACCAGGCAGCAGGGTTGAGGAGTGCGGGCTGCTGCGTTGCGCGCTGCTGCTGCTGGCTCACCGTTCACGTCTGCGTTCTCCATGATGCGCTGCAGCTCCGACTCTGGGATCTTGCTGCCCTTGGCGCGCAGGCCGTCACGCATCTCATCCACAGTGATGGTGCCACTGCAGCAGCAGCAGTAGCGTGCAAAAGCAGCGAGTATATCAGCACACACAACAGCAGTAGGAGCAGCAGCAGTTGACTGCAAACAAGGCACGGCATGCATGTATAGCATACTTGCCTGTCAGCATGCACTACCATAGATACTGCAAAACCACACTGCAAGCTATAACAACTCAGCTGCTCCCCAGCCGCGCACATGCAAGCAGATGGCATGCAATGCACATGCCAATACGTTGCCACAGACACCCCCGCGCACCTCAGGTCCTTGTCCATGGAGTGGAACATCTCCTTGAGCCCCGTGATCTCGTCCATGGGCAGGTTGGCTGCGATGACCTTCAGCGCCTCCTTCTTCAGCTTGTTCATGGCTGCGGCAGCAGCAGCAGCAGCAGCGGTGCACACATGCAGCACAGGGTGATCAGCAACATCACCAGCATACGCTCCACAGCCAGACTAGTCCCATATGAGCAAGCAGTCATCGTATCATCATGAGGAAGAACACAAGAAATGGCAGATGTTGTGTCCCACGCCAGCGGCTGCAGACCATGGCGGCTGCAGTGCAGTGTGCCGCAGCGCACCTGCGAAGCCGCGGATGCGCTTGAGCACCTCAGGCTCAATCTCGTTGTCGCCAGCCACGCCGTTCTCCTTGATCCAGTCGTGCGCCAGCACCTCAGCAGCTGTGGCACGCTTGGAGGGGTCACGCACCAGCATGCGCTTCACGCAGTCCTGCAGGCAGCCAGGGACGCACAGACACGCATGAAGGCACAGATGCGATGCCCCCCTCTGCACCAGCATCTGCACAGCCAACAATGAGGGCAGCTGCCAACAGGCGCATATGCATGACCAGCCACTGGTAGCTTTGTGCCACAACATGATAGCAGCTCCCCCTAGTAGGCTCAGCGACTTCTGAACATGAACAGCAAGTATTTTCCCATTTGCCCGGCAGTGGCAAAGTGCTCCACATGTGCTATGTGACACTTGTGTTTAGTGCATGTAAAAGTGCAAGTGCGAGTGTTTGTAAAAGTGCATGTAAAAGCCCCTCAGACTGTCCTGCAGCGGCTGCGCTCACCTTGGCAGGGCCTGACAGCTTGGGCCAGGGCTCCGTCTCAAAGTCCGGCTTGTTGCGCAGCACGGCATCAAAGATCTGCTGCTCGTTGTCGCCATAAAAGGGTGGCATGCCGCTCAGCAGGATGTACAGCATCACTCCGCAGCTCCAGATGTCTGCCTCCTTGCCATAGTTGCGGCGCAGTACCTGCAGGCGCGGCAGCAGCGGCGCAGTTGCAGCAACACCAAGCACCATCAGACTCACACTGCGCACCTGCAATTTGCAACCAACTTTCACTGCAGGGTGGCGCCCGGGTACAGCAACACAGGCTTGCAGCAGTACCAAACGTCGGGGTTGTGTCACACGTTGCATGTCCTGACATGCGCCCTATTTACTGTCCACTGCACTGCTGCCTGTCCTGCCTGTTTCACCTTCCCCACGCTGCCTGCAAGCATCCTGCAAGCACCAATCCGCAGACTCACATGCATCTGCAACGTGTGCATGTGCCAGTGCCGTCACACATACGCATGTACCTCTGGTGCCACGTAGTATGCACTGCCCACAATATCCCTGAAGGCCTGGCTGTCCTTGAAGAACACCGACAGCCCAAAGTCGGTGGCCTTGATGTTGGCAGCCTCCGTCTTGTCAGTCAGCAGGAAGTTCTCAGGCTTGAGGTCACGGTGGATCACGTTCATGTTGTGGCAGTGCTGCACCACCTGCGTCATGCAGCACGCACACACACCATGGCCTCGAAAATGTGCAATGTGCGTAGCTGCTGTCGGGCAAGGCAGGCAGCAGCACGCTCAGACACACTTCAAGACACACAGCGCCATGCCAGCATCCATGTACTTGGTACTGGCATGGTGATGTTGCCGCCAGCATCGTTGCTGCTGGTGCTGCAGTGCTGCCATACCTTGGACAGCTGCTACTCCCTCCGCACAGCTGCAACCAGCCACTGCTAGCGCATCTCACACCCATGCTTGCAGATGCTGCCATGTGCACTCAGCTACACCCACCCCACCACCACCAGTTACAGCAACCCCACGCTGTCCAGCTTACCTTAACAATGGTGCGGATTGCCTCTGCAGCGTCCCTCTCAGTGTACTTGCCGCGCTCAACGATGCGGTCAAACAGCTCCCCACCCTGGCAGACCTCCATCACAATATGCACGTGGTGCTTGTCCTCGTACGCGCCGCGCAGCGTGACAACATTGGGGTGTCCTGCAAGGTGGTGCATGATCTGCACCTCCCGCTGCACATCTGCAATGTCCTCTGGCGTGACCAGCTTGCGCTTGGAGATGGACTTGCAGGCAAGCGTCTCGCCTGTCTTCTTGTCTGTTACGAGGCGGGTGGTGCCAAACTGGCCCTTGCCCAGAGTCCTGCCGAAATCGTAGCTGCAGATAATTGCAGGAACAGCAGATGGTGATAGAAGAAACAGGGAAGGGGCAGAAGCTGTGGTGCATGGGTGAAGGTTGCACGTCAGTGTTCTTGCAATGACAGCGTTGCAAGCACAGCTTGCAGGAGCCTGGCTTGGTGCCAGGTGCCAGGCTGTGCGCAGGGAACAGCCACAGGTACAGCTGCTGCTGCTGCTGCTGCTGGTTTCTGCTTGGCCTGGAAGAAGCATGCTGCGCAGCAGGCATAAGATGGTAACATCGTTGCATGTCCGCTGCTCACATGGTCTTGATTTCAGGCGTGTCTTTGCCAAGGACGCTGTTGGCTGTTGATGTTGGCTTGGCTGCATGGTGGTTGGTCTGCATGCAGCAGCAGCGACAAGGCCCTAGGTGTACATATGCGCGCAGCAGCTGTGCAGCAGCAGGCAGGCAGCTGGGAAACATGGGCGGGGTGCCAAAAGGAGCACCAAATCAGTGCTTCTGAGCATGATCACACGCACTGGGGCCGCTCCTCCAGCACTTTTGGCTTCCTTTGTTGCTCCCGGAGCTGGTGCTGCACTACTGTTGCTGGTTGAGGACAGACACCCTCCCATCTCGCACACGAAGTTCAACTCCTTGAAGGTCTTTTTCAGCAGCAACGTATCCTTGCAGCGAAGGAACAGGCACCAAAACAGTTGGAAGGGCACTCGGAGCAGCACAGCCAGCCACGCAGTAGCTCACGAGTACATTGATATGCGTAGGATAATCAGGATAGCGCAGGCGTATGCACGCTGCAGGCCTTGGAGTGTGTCAGACGTCGTGTTGTTATCGTGGTGCGAAGAAGAAGGTCGGTGGTCATGGGACACTCGGTGGTATGCTGATCATGCTCGCTCAACACGCATTGTTTTTGTTGTTAATGTGCTTCACCTGTACGATCGCCGCATCAGCGCCATGTTGCTTACCCAGCAACTGCCTGCAAATCAGGCTTTGCCATTACTGTTCACCCCACTTTGCTGAATGATGGCCATGTCGCATGTAGTTACGATGAATAGTAGTAGGTCACCCTCTTTATTGCAGAGCTCGATGTGCAAGGCATCCTAGCAGCCATTTGCAGGCAATCTTTGCATTGCATGCACACATGTGACACCGTGGCATGTGAGGTTGTGCCTGTTCTGCCTCTTCCTTTCCTGAGGCATGATGCCGGACTCGGTCAAGCGAGTCTGCATTGAAAGATGTCTGTACTGCTGTCAATGCACATGCGCCATGTGTACTTATCGAAGTGTAGCAAGGCGAGGTCGTTGATGTTCAGTATTGCAGAGATCTCTGTTGTACATGGTGTTTCTGTCATTTGCTTTCCCACTGTCAGAAAGAGAGTGCTCTGCCGTCTGGGAACAATTATCAGAAGCACCACCTCGTTACCGTACAACCGTCGGCAGACATGGACACCTCAAGATTGAAAGCGCACAGGCCGCCAGACAACCATGTTTTTTTGCCCCCTGGCGGGCGGAGTTCTAGTGGCTGGCCACACACATGCAACCCAGTTCTATTGTCCACCATTAAGCCTAACCGCACTGCACTTTCACCATACTGGACGGGGACCAATGATTGACAACCCAACTCATGCCCACACATTTCAGTACCTTACATTACATGCCCACATGATACAGATATGGTGGCATAATCTGAGTGCACCAGCATGCTTGCACGTCCTTCACCTCAGCATACAAGCCTATGTACATCACGCGCACCAGAGGTGAAGAACTACATACCGCAAAGTGTCGCACTTCACTTATCAGTCAGCAAAACGTTTCGAGTGCAACACACATGTTTATATCATCATTTGCTACCCACATACCACGCCATTAGTACAACACAGATCACGTGCACTGCAGCTTAGGATGCCAGGCTTTCTTTGCGACACTGGTTCTGGAGACACGTTTAGTAGATGTCATCACCACCCCTCAGCTGGCCCGGCCGCCTCTTCACATATGCCAGCACGCCAAACACGATGGGCGTCAGCACCAGCAGCAGGTTGGCCAGCTGGTAGTAGCTGGAGGACACTGGCAGATGCAGCCACCACGCAATCTGTGACAGTGCCCCCTTGCCGCGTGCCATGGGATCTATGAGGCAGGTGCCCAGGAAGCCCTGCAGCCAGCAGATGAGCAGGTGCAGTGAAAGTCAGCCAGCCAGCCAGGCTACCACATATAGTATGTGTCATGGTGACTGAATCAGAAGCTGTGTAGCCCGAGTATGTAGCCTGCATGCCGCAAGGCCTGTCCCAACATGTTCTGCACCGCAGTGACACTGGCTGCCGACATTATCTAAGTGGATGCAGTAGTTAGCCTAGAAGTGCCTGCTCAAAGCCTCCTTTTCCTTCTGTGTCAGCTGGTAGGTGCTTTGAAGGTGCAGCAAGTGCTGGAGCTGCTGATGATCCGTAACCACAGGCGCCTTCAACAACACCTTAGCCCTGCTATATGACAGCAGCTCTGCAGCTGAGCGCTTTGGCTTTCCCGTCAGCCATGTGCCCACCTTGCAGTTGTGACCTTGCTGCTTGAACAACTTGATGATTTCCGGCAGCAGCCGATCCCTGCTGTTGGTGATGCGCGCGACATTGTGGCTAGCCACAATCATGCCAGGGGTGCTGGGATCAGGCAGCAGTGCAATCTCCCCGCTTTCAAGCTGCTCCTCCCCATTGGTCAGTAGCTGCTTGGCGGCAAAGTTGTCCACGCTGAAGTTGGTTGACTACACTTTGTGTTGCCATTGTGCACCAAGCCCTGGTGCCAGCGCAACTGCTCAACTACATCCTCAGGGCGCATCTCCTCACCATTTGCCTCCAATTTCACCCCCTTGAAGCACAAGCACAGCACTTCCCGATTCTCCAACTGCCGGATGCGTCCTGAGCTCTGCACCAGCCCCATGGCGACCGTGCTCATGTTGCTGCTGATCACAAACATGCGGGGAAAGTGTCGAACGTTGAAGTCAACGCCAGCCTCCACGGCAGGGCTCCACATGACCAACCGGAAGCGCGCCCAGAACGTGTTGACGTCCCTTACTTGCCTCTTGATAGCATCTGCAGCTTCGCCCTCAATGATGAGGATCTCCTCCGGGTTCAGAATGCTCATATTCACCAGGTACTCCTTGAGCCTGTTCAACCATTTCGCGCTCATGCTGGCTACAGCGCAGTTGTGACCCTGGCCCAACTCGCCCCTTATTGCTTTTAACCACATCATGTCCTCGGCGTTGGTAAACTCAGAGGTCCGTGGCGTATCGGACCTCCATGTGTTGCCCACCACCACCGGCACCTTGCCAAGAGAGGTGAGGAACTCACGGGTCTCCCTGCAAAGCAGCGCATCCATCACCAAGCTTCTGCAGAAGCCGACAGCTGTCGGCAATGTTGATGGTGCTGCACAACTCGTCAAACACCCGGCGCTGGTTCGTCTTCAGCGTGGCAGCGGTTGCGTGGTGTAGCGTGGACTCTGACTCGTCCATCACCACCAGATCATATTGTGGGATTATGCAGCCGCTGCGGAGCACCATGCCGAGGCTGTCCAATTGCACGATGCACTTGTCAACAAGCTGCAGTTTGTCTGTCCCTTTCACATCAAGGTAGTTGACAAACCCCAGTGCCTCCAGTGATTTCATCATGCTCAGCGCGAGTGCCGTTCTGTATGTGACTATAAGCACCCGCACTGGCCTGCCCAGCCTTCGCTCCAACTCACCTATTAATTCCAGCAATAGGTACGTCTTCCTGCTGTCCATAGGGCTTTGGATACACAGCACTTGTATGTTCTTGCTCAGCAACTGCTCTACAATTGAGCTGAAGCACTTTATGGCTGCATGCTTCGCCTTGGCTGCTGCTGCTGTTGCTGCTGCTGCCGATGCTGCTGCTTGCTCTGCTTCAGGCTTCACTGAAGCCTTCAGCGGCTGCGCAATTCTTCTCTGTTCCGCCCTCATCGGCTACAACCTGCCCCGCGGCTGCAGCACGCTGCTCTTGCACTGCTGTTGCTGTTGCTGCCTGCTCTGCTTCGGTAGTTGCACGCGTCTCCTCTGTTCCAACCTCATCGGCGATGACAACCTGCTGCTCGGCTGTTGGCGGTGCTGTAGCACGCGCGCGAGAGGACGCAGGCTCAAAGTAGCGCACCGGCGCCGGTGGCGGGCGCCCGCCTGTGAGCCGGCTCAAAGGCCAGGTACCTCATGTGCACGAGCACGTCTCCGCTGCTTGCGAATTCATCCTCCAGGAAGCCAACCCTGATGTTGCCCTGACCTGCTGATGCTTTGCTTGAAAAGCAGTGAGCATACACGTCGTTCCCTGACACCCATGCGGCGAAGTGTTGCTGTTCGTGCGTGTGCCCACATCAGCACACTTCTGCACGGTCTGTGTAGGAGAACCGCGGCACCGTCTCCCTGTCATATGAGTCTCCCCGGATCTTCAAATAGCACGTCAGGTGGCGCTGCCGCAGACACTCCTGCATGAGCTCCTCCACGTCCGTTGGAGCCAGATGCGCCGGCCGCCATGTTCTCTGTGTTGCTTTGTGTTGTCCAACGCGCTTTGATGGCTCAATAGTCGGCAGCTTCACCACATGTCATGGCTTGCTACCTGGCCATGTCACCAACGCATCAGCAAAGCACCGCCACTCATCTGCAAACTTGAGCGTCCCAGGCCTGGCGCCCAGTTTGCGATGTGCTTCGTATTTGGCTTGCAAGCATATGGCAAGCACATCTCCCTGTCAGGGCTAAATATGCTGATGTCTCCAAGCTCGCTTGTCGCTAAAGCTGGCACTTCCTCCAACAGCTTCCTAACACGTAGCGCGTGCTGTCATGTTGCTGTGTGGGGTTGTGGCTTGGCACAGCCAAAAGGCTCCCGTCAGGCATCTCGTGATGGATGACCAGGTGTGCGCTGAACTTCTTCTGATATGTGTATTCCGTAAAGATCCAACAAAGCTGGCCGGCTCTAGCTTGATGCCAAAGAGCTCCGCTGTAATCTTGGTCAGACCCGCCTCCACCTGGCTGGAAAAGTCCTTGCGCGTGGGAAACAACTCAGTGGGCAGGCAATCGTCACCATCAAAATCAAATACCAGCTTTGTGGGAACGTCGCGTGCGATGATCTCATACACGTGATTGCTGGCGGGAGGCAATCTAGTGGCCATGATGTTGGCAAGCTTGTTGATGTTTTCATTGGTTGCAGGGATGGCCACAAACCCGCGACCGTAGCGTGGGTGGCCAGGTGGGTGATCAGTGCCTCCCGGCCAGTTACCGTAGCCTTGTTCAACTTGCAACATCACCACCGGCTCATTGAGTGAAAGGGTGTACTCCTTGATCGCCGCTTTTGGGCCTTTGTTGCCCGAATAGCGATTCTAGTCGTACCAAGGCCTCACTGTAACGCTGTCCATCTCGTGTTCTTGTCACAATATTTTACATAGGTGGCTGACGCACAAGTAGGATGCGGGTGCGTTTGTGCCGAGTGGTGTCGTCTCTCTTCTTGCATGAAGGGTCGTCTCTCTTGCATGAAGGGTCGCGAGAAAGGCGTGTGCCAGAGCTGTGCACACAGCTCAGCAGCACCATAAGCGGCAACAATGACAGCCCTCGGTAGCACCATCCCGTACGGTGCACCATCATGTTGTTACAACAATATTAATGTGCAATGGACTTGTTCATTGCGGTTAATGCAGCGTAGCTGTATCCCTGCTTGCCTGGTCAAAGGCAAGCAGTGGGTGAGGTGACAGTCAAAACACGTCATTACCTCACTGCTGCCGAAGGCCACTTAGCATGCGCAGG
>CADDIJ020000129.1:0-30256 GCA_902809745.2 Tetradesmus lagerheimii
TAAGCGCATGCCAGACTGGGACTGCACAGCAGACCAGTACTCAGAGACTTTCTCTGGGCAATTAGCACAATTGGCTTGTGGCTCCCAGGTGTTGTGCTCAACACCATAGCCAAGCCACTTCACAAGAAACTGTAGCTTGCCATGACCCACAAATCTGTGGCTCTCAATCTGCTCTACCTCATACTCCATTTCACCATCGATCATGGTTGGTGGCGGAGGAGCCACAGTGGAGGTACCAGGAGAAACTGGTTTGAGCAACGAGATAATATCCATATTATGGAACACGTTGTGTACCTTGAGATTACTTGGCAGCTCTAGCCGAAAGGCGACTGGATTAATCTGCTCCAGCACTTTGAAAGGACCGATCCACCTAGGCAGCAGCTTAGGTGATCCTTTGAACTTCAGCTTGATGTTTGCAGTGCTCAGGAAAACTGAGTCACCTACTGCAATGTTCATTTCACGCCGCCGCCTGTTAGCAGCAACTGCCTGCCGCTGCTGAGCAGCATGCAGCGCAGCTTTAGCGCTTTTGACAGCAGTCAAAATGGATTCTGCGCAATCAGCAGCAGAAACACAGTCTGGAACATCAGTGTTGGCATGCAGCACTGCAGCAGTTCAACGGCTGCCGCAGCATCCTTGGCCAGCAGCTGCGGCCCTGGCAGCTGCTCAGCACTGACGCCTGCGGGGTGTGGGACACAGCGGTGCCTGGCATCGGCATCTTTGTAGATGGTGGCTTTTGCGGCCTTACAGCTCAGCAGTGCCAGCTCATGTTTGCAGACGCGCCAGCAGTAACAGCACCCATACAGCTTTGGGAGCTGTACGCTGTGCTGGTAATGGCGCGGCTGTACGGCTCGTACCTGCAGGGTCAGTTGTGGCAGCTGGGTGTGGAAAACACAATGTCTATGCCTGGCTGTCAAAGGGCACAGTGAAGGGCGAGGTGTGCTATGAGCAGGCGCTGCAGTATTTGCTGCAGCTGTTCACGCTGCAGGTGCAGCTGGACTTCCGGCTCAAGCCTTTCTGGATCAGCAGCAGCACTAACATCCTGGCTGATGCCGCGTCGCGTCAGGAGTGGGGCACCTTCAGCACAGCGTTGCGCGGGTGGCTGCGCCGACAGGGGCGCAGCCCTGTGCCAGCTTTAACATTCCTGCAGCGCAGCTAGTCAGCCAGGGGTGCAGCACTGTGCAGCGATGGATACAGGGGGGCTTGTCTGGGCAAATGGGGGGCCTTAGCGGCTAGCGGTAGTGTGCGTGCTTATGCGTGCCTGCTTGCAGAGCTGCATGCAGGGTTCTTTTGTTTGCTTCTTCTTCTCTTCTTTGTTCTGACGAGGTGTGTTCGCTACGGTGGTGGTTTGCTCTTTGGTGTAAGCAGGTCTGCAGCCCACACCTGCACTGGTGATGTTTGGGCTGCGCGCCGTGGCTTACTCCAGCCAGTGCCTGGCCAGCAGTACTGCTTCCAAGTACAGCGATTCCGCCCTATACTATGTGCGGTGGCTGCTAGCGTGCGGCTTGCCCCTGGACCCCTGCTGGCTCCAGCCCACTGAAGGCCTGCTGCAGGCGTATGCGGCCTTCCTTGCAGCCACGTGCTCGGCTGAGACCATCAAGAACCACCTGGCCGGCCTCAAGTTTTATCTGGGGTTGTTTGGACCTGTGGACTGGTCGGGCTTTACCTTGCTGCAGCGGCAGCTGAAGGGTATCAGACGTGTGCGTGGTGCATGCCAGCAGCAGAAGCGTCCTGTAACCATGCAGATGCTCTTATGCTGGGTGCTGCAGCTGCAGCTGGGCTGGGATAGCAGGGTTCAGTGTGTTGTGCTGGCGTGTGTGTTAGGTGTGTTCGGCATGCTGCGCAGGTCCAACCTGGTGCCTGGCAGCTCTTCTTTGTTTGAGGGCCGCAAGCACCTGCGGCGGTGTGATGTGGTGTTCGTGCCTGAGCTGTATGCGCTGCGGCTCACCCTGCGTGAGACAAAGACGCTGCAGTTCCGTGAGCGTGAGCACACGATATTTGTGACAGGCAGCAGGGGTGCAGCACTCGACCCCGTGCAGTTGTACTTTGATTATGTGGCGAAACATCCTGCTGCTCCCACGGACCCTTTGTTCATGTATGTGGGAGAGGATGGCGGGCTGCAGCCCCTTACGTTTGCTGGTTTGGCAGCTGTTGTGAAGGAGCTGGTGGCGCTGCTGGGGCTGGACCCCAGCCAGTACGTGTCCCACTCCCTGCGACGTGGTGGTGCTTCTGGGGCTCTGGCGTCGGGTCTTGCGCCGTTCTTCACGCGGTTTCAGGGTGACTGGAAGTCGGAGTGCTATCTTCGCTACTACACCCTGGGCTTGCGGGACATGTTGCGCATCTCGGCTGCCATGTTGGATCAGGTGAACCGCGTTTGGCCGGCTGGTGGGTCGTGAGGGGAGGCTGTGGGGGGAGGAGGCAGTGCTGTGATGCACTGCAGGGCCTGTGGCTCTGTGCAGTGTGGGTGTGTGTGCCCTTGTTAGCGTGTTTGCAGTGTTGCAGCAGGGCTGCTTGGGCCGCTACTCATGCACAGCTACCCCCCAGCTGCTATGTGTAGGCAGACGCATTGTGGTGCTAGTTACATCTTTGTTGTTTTTGTTCTCATGTTTGCCTCAGTTAGATTACACAGCAATGTTTGAATTTGGAGTTTTGAGAGCAAGTGGTGCGAAAGCATGTTGTCATGTCACATGGGGCATGCTTGATGCACTGCCAAGTTTGCAGCAACATCACTGGCTGCAGTGCATTGTTTTGCTTGATGCTTCAACAAGTAAATAATGCAGAAGCACCAACAGCGTATAAACCCAGATTGTGTGAAATGCGCTGGCGAATTTCTGCCAATGTGGAAGCAGAGAATAGTTGGTGAAAGCCAACCGTGTGTGATAGCGAATGTGTTACACAGGGTGGTTTTGAATCCAAGCAGGGCTCAGTCAGGCATGCTTGATTCATCAACTGTTGCACAGACCGCAGGGATCACTATTGCATGAATAGCACGCGTTTCGTGATTCATGCGGGTGGTGAAAAGGTTTTCTTTCCCACCCTCCCGCCCTGTTTGTGTTTGTTCCTCCTTTCCTCCCAGGTGGTGGTGTTTGCCCCACCTTGGGGGGGAGGAGGCAGTGCTGTGATGCACTGCAGGGCCTGTGGCTCTGTGCAGTGTGGGTGTGTGTGCCCTTGTTAGCGTGTTTGCAGTGTTGCAGCAGGGCTGCTTGGGCCGCTACTCATGCACAGCTACCCCCCCAGCTGCTATGTGTAGGCAGACGCATTGTGGTGCTAGTTACATCTTTGTTGTTTTGTTCTCATGTTTGCCTCAGTTAGATTACACAGCAATGTTTGAATTTGGAGTTTTGAGAGCAAGTGGTGCGAAAGCATGTTGTCATGTCACATGGGGCATGCTTGATGCACTGCCAAGTTTGCAGCAACATCACTGGCTGCAGTGCATTGTTTTGCTTGATGCTTCAACAAGTAAATAATGCAGAAGCACCAACAGCGTATAAACCCAGATTTGGCTTTCCAGAGCATTGCGGAGGGCTCAGTGCACCCAAAGCTGGCTCAGCAGGTCAGCACAGACGGTGGCATTGCTCATTCGAGCCATGAGGCCTGGCGCGACCAGTTCCTCGGCAAGGCGCAGCTGCATGACGCGGAGCACCGCGGCCCGCGTGCTCAGCCTGCAGCTGTTGCTGGTAGCAATATCATCAACAACAACAACAACAACTTCAACAAGAAGGGCTTCAAGAGCAACGGCATCCGCAAGAAGAAGAACAACAAGGACCACTCCACCTGGGTTTGCAACAGGTGCAATGGCAAAGGCCATGGCCCACATGACAAGGACAGCTCGGGCAAGTTCATTTGCCCCAAGCACTACCACAACAAGAAGAAGGTGAGTGGCAGTGAGCTAAAAGCAGCTAGACAGCATCTAGCTGTAACAGTGCTGTATGCGCAGTGCCAGTCAAACGCAGTCAACCATATTGCTAGCAGTTCTGCTGCTGTGCCTGCCAGCTCTACTGCCACTGTACCTGTTGTAACTGCACGTGCTGTACGCAGTGCAATTTTCAGAGCATGTCTGTCACATCCAGACACATTCCTGTCGGATCCAGCTGTTGCTGAGACACATGCTCACACTCTCGTGTCTGCGCTGCTGCCTACATTTGTGGGTACAGTAACGCCACAGGATGCAATCCTGTGTGAGGCCTTCACTGCGGCAGATGCCTGTGCACTACGCCAGGCTCAGCTGGCTGCTGCCGCTGCTGCTCAAGATCAAGTTCAGGTGGCTGCTGCCCCTGTAAGCCTGCCTTGTGCGACTCCAATGCCCGCGGGCGTCTTGGCCTTCGATTCTACTGAAGATGTAGCACAGCCCAGTGTTTCACAGCCTGTGAACACTGCTGCTGTTGAGCAGGGACTCTCTGAGTCTGCTGCTGCTGTAGACACACAGGGGCTTCCACAGCCTGCTGTTGAGAGTACATTAGACGAAACACACCTGCCTATCAGCGGTGCTGTTTTTGATACCATTCAGGCTGAGTTACTGCAGCCTTGTACAACAGACGCATATGCTGACAAGCATACTGCTGTGTGCACAGATTTTGTTGTGCCACCTAACCACCCTTTCAGTGTGGAACCCAGCGCTGCTGGTGCTCAGCATGGTAACAGAATATTCTGGATCCATTGCCCTGCTGCAGTGCGGGCTGACTACCTTGGCTTGTATAGGAAGTACAAACTAGCTAATCCATCAGCTGGTGCTTGTGTGCTACTGCCTTTCAAACTGCCAGCTCATCAGCTTGACTTAATCAAAGGAATGCAGCTCATGCATGTGTACAGCACAGGTACTCAGCTGTTTACAAATCCTGCGACAAACAAGCCAGTGCGCTGCAGATGTACGTTTGCTTTGTGGCATGATGCACCAAAGCTGAACCCTAGCACAGCTGATGCATGCAACCCTGTACACAGTGGTGTGCCAATGCCAGAGGCATCTGCTGCTAACACTTCTGCTAGCTCTGAACCTGCTGTTACTAAGCGGCACACGATGCAAACAGTTGTGTACGTAGCAGGTACTCCAGCTAAGGCCCTATTTAACACTGGTGCTAGTGGTGGCAACTACAAGCGATACTGTGCAATCAATGGCATCAAACTGTCTACCGCTGCAACGCCAATCTCAGTGGTAGGGGTGTTACAGAGTGCAGCCGATGCATCCAGCTGTTGTAAACTGACAGTACGTATGTCATCACTGTCAGAAACGCTGGTGTTCTATGTCATTGACATGCCAGGCACTTTTGACATGATCATAGGTGATGCTTGGCTTCATGACAGGCAGGCTATGATGGATTTTCCAAACAGCTGCTGTCATGCTTATAAGAATGGACGTAAATACACCATTCAAATGACGCCTAGTGTGCGCAGCTCTCCTGCTGCTGCACAAGACGATGCAAACGATACTGGTGACAACAGTACTGCTGACTCACCACACATAATCGGTTATGCTGAGGCCAATCGCATCTTGCGAAGCGGCCCTGGTACTTGGCATTGCATGGTGGTAGTTCGTGATAAGAAACCGGACGTCACTGTAGCTGCAGTCAGTAGCGAAGCCACTCCTGCTGCTGCTGGTGACACGCCTGGTGACAATCCACCAATAAACGCCAACCTTCTCTCTTCGGAGGAGGTGCAAAACATCGTCTCTTCTTATCCAGAATTGTTCACAGATGAGCCTCCGTTCGGTGGTTCGCAAATTGAGTTGGACGTAGAGGTGATACCCTACGAGGGTGACAAACCGATTCTGCGGCCGATGTTCCGCTACAGCCCACTTGAAATGGAAGAGAAGCAAAAGCAGATAACTCAGTTGCTGCTGCGTGGCTATATTCAGCCTAGCTCTTCTCCTTTCGGGTGTCCTGTACTGTTTGTCAAAAAGCCACGTAGTACAGAGCTAAGAATGGTGATAGATTATCGCCATTTGAATCGCTTGACAAAACGTAACGGGTTCCCGTTGCCAAGGATAGACGTGCTGCTGGATCACCTTGCTGGCGCCAAAGTGTTCAGCCTGATTGATCTTCGTCAGGCTTATCATCAGTGTAAACTGCAACCTACTGATGTGCCAAAAACTGCGTTCCGCACTCCATTCGGTCACTACGAGTTCCTCACACTGAGCTTCGGCTTGGTAAACGCACCTGCTGCTTTCCAGTCAGTGATGAATCGCATCTTCTCACCGATGCTTTACAAATACTGCCTGGTGTATCTGGACGACATTCTCGTGTTCAGTAAATCTGCAGTAGAACATGCCCTGCACCTGCGTGCAGTGCTGGATGTGCTGAAAGCAAACTCGCTTACAGTGGCTGTATTCAAGTGCAATCTCAATCAGCCGGAGGTGCTGTTCCTGGGACATATTGTGTCTGCTGCCGGCGTTGCTGCAGACCCTGCTAAAGTGAATGCTTTGCAGAACTTCCCTATCCCAAAAGATGTCACGCACTTGCGTTCCTTCTTAGGCACTGCTAACTTCTTCAGGAAGTTTGTACGGCATTACGCAGAGATTCTGCTGCCGCTTACAGGCCTGCTGCGCAAGGACATACCGTTTGTTTGGACAGAAGACTGCCAAACATCCTTTGAGTGGCTCAAACACAAGCTTACTACTGCTCCTGTCTTGGCTCTGCCAGAGTGGGACAGTGGCAAGCCCTTTCACATGATCTGTGATGCATCATACGATGGCGTGGGGGGAGTGCTGCTGCAGGATGGTAGGCCAATCGCTTTTGAATCGCGTAAGCTCATTCCTGCAGAGCGTAACTACTCTCCTACAGAACTGGAGATGCTAGCTATAGTATACTGCTGTCAAAAATGGCGTGTGTACATAGAGGGACGTGATGTACATGTACATACAGATCACAAACCCAACGTCACTTTCGACACAGTAAATATGGCTAATAGGCGGCACGCTAGATGGCTTGATGCGCTGCAGGGTCATCGCCTTGTCTGGAATTATGTCAAAGGCGCAACAAACCCTGCAGACTCATTGAGCCGCTACCCAGTGTGCTTTGCCGGCTTGGTTACTGCCTTGCCGCTGCACTTTGTGGGTACAGCTGCTGCTGTTGCAACTCCACTGCAAACGCTTTCAGACTCGCTCTCTTTTGTTGAGCGTGTGCGAGCAGCATACAAACTGGACCCTTGGTTTACAGTTGAGAATACTGCTGCTCTGACTTACACTAATGGTCTGTACTTCAGGGGTGACACACTGGTGCTGCCTGCTGATGCAGATCTGCAACGTGCCGCTATTGCAGAATGTCATGATACGCCTTACAGCGCTCACGCTGGTCGTACTAAGACACTGTTTAAGCTGCGACGTTACTTTTGGTGGCCTTTTGGTATGGCTGCTGCTGTGCGGCACTACGTCAGCACATGCGGTTCCTGCCAACGTAATAAAGCCTCCAACTTGCGGCCTGCAGGTCTGCTACAGCCTCTTCCTGTGCCTGCTGACACTTGGATGTCTGTAGGTATGGATCTGGTCACAGATCTGCCTGTAACATCGGACGGTTACGATTCTATCATTGTCTTTGTAGACAGGCTGTCTAAGATGGTGCATCTTGCACCTTGCCGCAAGACTACAACTGCAGAACAGTTTGCAGACATCTTCTTAGATACTGTAGTTAAACACCATGGTCTTCCTGACCAGCTGGTGTCTGATAGAGGGTCTATCTGGACAAGCAAATTCTGGCAGACTCTGCGAGGTGCCCTGGGTATCTCTGCTGCCATGTCTACTGCTTATCACCCACAGAGTGATGGTAACACAGAGCGTGTTAACCGCATCATGGAGGACATCCTTCGTCACTTTGTTGACCCTGCTCAATCTAATTGGGCTCGACTGCTGCCTCTTGTTGAATTTGCTATCAACGATTCATGGCAGGAGTCTGTTCAGGCCATTCCCTTTGTGCTGAATTATGGCAAGCGCCCTCATCTCCCCCTGGACAAGCTCTTGAGAGGGGAGGGACGCCTGGATGTTCCAGACTGTGTTACTGCAACTGAGCGTGCAGAATCCATTCTGTCTGCTGTCAAATCTGCTAAAGCTGCGCTGCATGCTGCTCAGCAGCGTCAAGCAATTGCTGCTAACAGGAGACGGCGTGATATGAACATCGCAGTTGGTGACTCAGTGTATCTAAGCACTGTGAACATTAAGCTGAAGTTTAAGGGATCTCCTAAGCTGCTGCCTAGGTGGATTGGCCCCTTCAAGGTGCTGGAGCAGATCAATCCAGTAGCCTATCGTGTAGAGCTGCCTGACAATCTCAAGATTCACAACGTGTTTCACATGTCGCTGCTCAAGCCAGTTACCCCTGGCACTTCTTTGACGGCTCCGCCGCCGCCCACCATGGTTGATGGTGAACTCGAATATGAAGTAGAGCGCGTTGAGAGCCACAGGTTTGTGGGTCATGGTAAGCTACAGTTTCTTGTCAAGTGGCTTGGCTATGGTGTTGAGCATAACACTTGGGAGCCAGAAGCCAATTGTGCTAACTGCCCAGAGAAAGTCTCTGAATACTGGTCTGCAGTGCAGTCCCAGTCTGGCATGCGGTTAGTTTCTACTAACACAGCACAACGCAAGAAACAGCGCAAGAAGAAGCGCACGTCACATGCTGCTGCACTGCCTGCTGCTGCTGCTGTGGCTACTCGGTCTAAGCGTCGCCGCACATGATCCATTCAGGAGATGTGGTGCGTCTTAGCTTCAGTCTTTTGACTTAGCCATCATTGTCACATTCTTTTGGAATGGTATGGCTTCACTGTCTAGTTCACCTTGCAGTTCTGCTGCTGCTTTGGCGATGACAGAGCTTCGCGTAAGCTATAGTGTCCAATAGTATCGAGTGATACGTTCAATTGAGTTTGGCCGGAATCCTTTGCGAAGGCTATGGCTGTATCTCGCCGATGGAGAAAAGCACGTGACGTGAAGTGCCCTCAACTGCACTACGCCGGACTCCACGCAACTCGGCTTGATGATTTGAGGGAAAACGCAATTTCTAACCCCTTTATTTGCGCGCCTGTAAGGCAGTTGGTTGTTAGTGTTGCTGCAGTGCAAACACTACTGGTCATCTGCTGTAAACAGTGACCATGTCCTGAGCGTTGCTCTTTTGCCAACTATGGCCTATGTCAGCGGCTTGACTTGAGGACAGTCAAAGATCCTGATAGGGGAGGCCTGTAACAGGAGCTGTTACGATTGATGTATTGGACATTCATGTGTTATTACTCTTGCGAGAGTGAGGTCAGTCAATGTGACATTGTACTGCCTTGTTAGAACTACGCGGGCCTTGCGACGTAGGCGGTCTACAACAGCTTACGCTGGGCCTCTGGCTTATCATTGAATAACACAAATACTTTCCATCTACGCTTCCATACGCGTCTATTACTCAGTGCTGCTATAGATCATCAATGAAGTACAGGTACAGTGTGGGTAACATGATGAGGTACAGTGTGGGGGAAATAACATCGCCCTCATGCAAACCAAGGTCACATGTGAAGCTCTCAGTGACATGACCTTCGTGAGACACCACACGGCGCGCACCCTGATACAAGTTGTAGAGTACACGGAACATCTTTCCACGCACACCCTTGTCCCACAGCTTTTGAAAGAGCCCATCAAGCCACACTGTTGGGAAAGCCTTATAGGTGTCAACAAACGGCACATAAGAATCCTTCCCCTCAGCTTTCCTCCCACCCAACACCTCACTGAGCACACTCTGGTGGTCAGCACAGCTGCGCTTGGGACGAAAGCCGTTCTGGCTCTCGTGCAGCAGCGGCGTTCCTGCTGCTGTAGCAGCAGTTACACGCTGCTGCTGCTGCTGCTGCTGCTGCTGCTGCTGTTGCTGCTGTCGTGCCTGCTGCTGCTGCTGTTGCGCCTGCTGCTGCTGCTGTTGCGCCTGCTGTTGCTGCTGCTGCTGTTGCGCCTGCTGTTGCTGCTGCTGCTGCTGCCGTTGCTGTGTCGTGCCCTCCGCCACTGACTTGCCTTCTGCAAACTTGATGAGGCGCTGGTTGAGAACGCTGGTGTAAAATTTGAGAGAGAGTAGTTACATGTGGGTCCAGTCACCATCTCAGATGGTATGAGCCACCCCAAAATGAGCACAATGTCAACGCATGACGAAAGAAGATGAGCACACAATGTAGCCCATTGAGGCCATCCGTCGAGCACAGGGTCTCTCCAGATTGAGCATAAGATTATATCTGCGGTGTGTCAGTGACACACCCCAATCAGCCAACAGCATGTGCTGAAGAAGCACACCAACCAAAAAGCATGTTGTCAAGATCACACAGCCAGAGAGATAGGCAGGGCAACTAAGGCGGCATAAAGGCGGCAGCAAACCAATAATGTGACAGGATGCATGTGTAACTCGTCAAGTAACCTAAACTCATCACGGGCTAGGAGCAACAGCGTCTAAGGCGTCATCTACAGGGACATAACCCTCAGGCTGAATTGGCACACTTTGATGGTCAGGGGACAACCCCAGCAACACTGAGCGATACAACCACATCTGATAAACCACCACAGGCAAGCCCTCTTGATCCTCACAGTCTAGAATGCGCGGCACCAACTCGTTAGCATAGCAATCTACAGTACCCGCAGGATAGAACACACTAGGGCAGGCACCGCGCAAGTGGTCATATGCAGGGCATTCTAGCAGAAAGTGTTTGAGATCCTCCACATTGTCATAGGTCCCAGTTCGGGCGTGCACGCGTGTGCGCCAAACTGCTCGGCTAGCTGCAACAGGATTAGCACACGAGCACAGTCTACACAACCGCTGCTGCCTGGGCACCCGAGGGCGGGCATGTCTACCCAGCTGCACCTCCAACTGTGCAGCCCCAGTGCAAAGCCGTGCAAGGCACTGCAACACCCGGAACGGCAAGCATAATTGCATGTATTGAGGTTGTGTGTTGCAAAAGCAGCATCAGCCTCCGTAGGATGCACCCAGGCAGCATGTGTGCACATAGTAACATGATTGCTTGGTAGTAAAATTTGTAAAGCACGCTAAGCAGGGTGATACCACGGTAGTTGGTGGGGTCTGTCAGGTCACCCTTCTTGGGCATGTTCACAACTGTACCTGGCACCTGGTGCACCTGCTCAAGCTGCCATACTTGAGTAGCTCATTGACAATGCCCTCCTCAGCCGGGTTGCCGGCCTTGCCAGTGCGCAGCCTCTGCAGGCAGTCGGAAACTTCGGCGGCAGTGATGGGCAGGTCCAGCGGGGTGGCAGGGGAGTTAGCAGAGTCTTGCAAATACTGTTGCACATTGGCTGCAACACAAGACATGTGTGCAGCGTCAAACTGGGGGTTGGAGGAAGCAAATGCTGCATGGCTGCCAACGCGCTCATAATGACACTTGAAAGCATCAGCTTTCTCAGCTGGGGTAGATGCCACATGCCCAGATGGATGCTGCATGACGCTGTAAACTGCCTCGCTGACATGCTTAGGGCACAGACGACGCACAAGCTGCCACATGTCTTTCTCTCCAAGCAGGCTGTCATCATTCATGCGATTTGTGTATGCAGAAGTAATGGCATGCTGGCACTGCTCTTTGTACTGCTTCTCTGCTACTTTGACCAGCTGTGTAGTAGCCTTCTGCTGCTGTTTGTAAGTAGCCCAATCTGCTACAAGCCCTGAGTTCTTGTAGCGCAGGTAAGCCTGCTTCCTGTCCTCCACAGCATCTGTGAGCTCCTGAGTCCACCATGGGAAGGACTTGCCAACCCAACCCCTCTTGTAGCCAAAACTGGCGTTGACAGCATGACGAAGTGCTGCTAGCATCTGCTCGTGCGCTTGCTGCACTGCACTAGTTGCTGTAGTTGAGCCTGCAGAAGCCTGCTGCTGCAAAGTGGTGACCGTGGCTGTGCAGGCTGCACCAAGCTGCGACAGAGCATCCTGATATGCCTCAAGTTCCGCTGACTGCTCCCCATTCTGCAGCCTGAAATCCTTGGGCTGTGCGTTGAGGCGCAGCACAACCTGTTTTGCAGGGCGGCGTACCACAGGCCTGACAATGCGGGCAGACACAGGCAGGTGGTCAGTAGCACCCACAGTATGCGGCCCAACTGTGGCTGTTGGCCTGGCAGCAGCTTGGCAGGGCATGGCAATGTCAGCAGAGGCAAGGATGTAGTCAATCAAAGAGCCTCGCCTGGTGCCGCCGTGCGACCTGTCACAAGTGATGTGCTGGTGAGGGGAGGTGGGGGCTGTGCGGGCATTAAGTGAGTAGAGGTTGACAGTGTTGAGCAATGAGAGGAGCAGGCGGCCGTTGTCATTGACGGTGCTCTCACCATGCATACCAATACGCTCTGCTGGGCCAGATGCCCGTCCAACCCGTGCATTAAAGTCACCCATCACCAACACAGATCCCCTGCTAGACAGGTACTCCAGGTCCTCCTGCAGCGCTGAGTAAGCAGCACTCCTCACTGATGCAGACTTGCCCATATCAGGCATGTAAACCACCCCAATGAAGAGCTTGCGTGCACCCCCTTGCCCTGGCATCACAAGCCACAGCGCTTCGTCGTATTGCTGGTCAGTAAAGTCATACACTTTCACCGCGTTTGCAACAGAGGCATGCACAGCAACTGCAACACCCCCAGAAGCACGCTCCCCTGCCCGCACAACCCTGGGCTTACTAATGTATGTGTATCCAGGGATGTGATCTGCAGGCAGCTGCTTTCCCTGCGCCTCCTTGGTCTCCACGAAGCCCATGATGTCACAGCGGGGTTCCTTAAGCAGGTGGTGAATTTCAACCAACTTCAACCCAGACTTTGGCATGTTATTTACATTAAGCACGCCACAGAGCAATCCACTGTCACCCGGCTGCACAGGTGCCCTGCTGGGGCGGTGGCGGCGCTGCTTGGATGCCCTGCTGCTGCGCTGGCTGTGCCTGCGACCGTGCTGCTGGCCTGCACCCCCGGCAGCAGGCGCTGCTGGCTGTGTGCCCCTGGGCAGCTGCTCCTCGTCATCTGACGCAGGAACAAGCTCCTCCTCCTCCTCCTCCTCTGACGCAGGGACAAGCTCTTCATCCTCATCATCTGTGGACAGCTCAGCATCAGGCTCAAGAGCAGCATAACGGTTAGACAGCACTAGGCCGGCGCACTGCTGCTCGCGCCGGCCAACCTGGGAGAGGCCTGCATATGCCCCACGTGCGCTGAGAATAACCATGCCGTTGAAAGTGAACACAGCGCGCCAGTGCAGCACACATTGAAGCTGCTGCTTCAGCATAACTACCATGCAGGCTGTCAGCTGGCGCACTGCAGACGATGGCAGAGTGAACACAACAGCTGTCTCTCCTGCCCAAAATGCTCTGCCAATGAGCAAGTCACGTGGTGCATTTTCTGCTGACATCTGCGCAATTGCACTCATGCCTGCCGCCCGCACCTGGTTGATGGTGGTAGCTGTCCTGCGCGGGCCAAACAGCTTCACCTGGTAACCCCAACTGTTCTCATCCCTGGTTTGGCGAGTCTGGGCGCGGCTAGACCCAGGACTCGGTCGGCTGGACGGCTCAGCCTCAATTGCAGCAGGGGCACCAGGTGTTGCAGCAGCAACAACACGAGCAGCGGCAGGGGGAGCAGCAGCTGCAGCAGGGTTTTCGGGGTTAGTAGAAAGCGCGGCAACGCTGGTCGTACGGTTCGCGGTCAAGGGTGTGTCCACAGATCTACCTGCGGCGGCAGCATATGTTTCAGTGAACACTTTATGCCATGCACCCTGCAGCCACACATGTGTGTTAGGATCAGGGCATACAGGGGCAGATGACGGGCCTGAGCCAAAGCGAGGGTCAGTGATTGGATGGCCTGCGCCATTAATCACCACATAATGCCTGGACAGGCGAGCCACAGGACCACAGGGGCCAGGAGCTGGCCGCTGGCCTGCAGGGGCCCCCGTGGCCCTGCTGGCCTGCACTGCCAGGCTTTGTTCCTGAGACGTCCTGTGGTCCTGTGTCATATTTAGCAAAAGCTTGTGAAGCAGGGGCGGCAGGGTGGGCGGCAGGCACAAACCACACAAACAGCAAGAACACTGGCAACCGCAACAACAATCACAAATGTAGCAGCAGCCACATCACACCACATCGCACACAACAAGACACCTGCCACAGGATCGGCCACACGGCTGGTAGGTGTAATGATATGCTGCGTGTGATATACTGGTGCTGTTGCTCGCAGATGCAAATGTTGCTGACAGTTGCTGCTGTGCTGCTCATGCATATGCAGGCATGCTGTTCTACTGCTGCTGCTGCTGCAGAACTGGTAGGTACTGGAAGACAGGCGATCTGCAAAGGCACGCTGCATGCATTGCATCACGTTCAGTGCAATGTGACCCCACTTGGAGTTCCCGGTGACAGTAGCTCGCCAGGCAATCCGTCGGTCTGCTTCCAGCAGTGACCGTTGTAGTGGGCGTGCTCCCCCTAGCACGTTGACACCCTTGCAGCCATTGCCAATGCCAATCACATGTTCCAGTGGACCATTCTGCTTATATTAAAGTCCAAGCAGCATAGCATCGCCTCAAGCGTGGCGTCGGATTCAGTGTAGTTGATGTAGTGCCTGCTGCCCTGTGCCCGAAGTCAACTGATCGCTCCCTGCACGCCACCCTACTTCACAAGCATCATGCAGACAACGGTTTAAAGAGATTAGCGCGCCCGTAGGCGCGCCTTGGGAGCAAAAAAAATTCGAACTGAAAGTTCGAACGCAAAGGCAGGCGCTGCGCGCTGGTCACCGTCTGCAGCAGCCGGTGTCGCTTGAAATGGTTGTTGTGATGGTTGAAGATGTAGATTTGGCTATTTGACGCGCACTGGCCTCCAAGGTCGCCACCCCCGCAAAGTGATTGATTGATTGATTGATTGATTGATTGATTGATTGATTGATTGCAAACACAATTGATCAGTGCATGTGCTGCCTTCGAAGCTGGGCTTTGCTGGAAGCGGCAGCAGAGGTTCAACCAGACGGTCTGGCTGGAGAGTGCACAGTCGCGCTTCAAGACTGCAGCGTGCGCAAAATTGTGTGCTGCGCTGAGGCACGGCCTCCTTCTGTGGCATGCATTTGTTTCAAACAAGCTGGCAGCTGGCAGAACTCTGGACGCCATGCTAGGTTCCCATGCGGCTGTGGCTGCGCTTGTATATGACGGTGAGGTCAAACCATACTGTTCTGTATTGAAGATATTGCTACTGCAGGATTTGCAACCAGGTTCGAGTTGGTTCGTGTGCTCTGCCTGTGCAGTCACTGGCCAGGTGCCACACCAGCAGTCACACGACTGCTACTACCGAGTGACCCGGTGCCAGCAATCCCACCTACGGCCTCAACGCGTTATGATCGTTCCCTGAGCCTCAGCTCGGCTGCACGAACGGGCCGGCGAGTCGCTGTGCTGTTACGGTGTGTGGTTGACCATGACCACAGCATGCCGCTGCTTTATACTATCCTGCGTTGTTCAGCTCGTGTTAGCTTGTTTTTCCCTGTGCGTGCTGGAACGTCGAACAGTACCCTTTAGGGTCTTTAGGTGTCACCCACGGCCAGTAGCAGCTGCTGAGTACTCTGGAAGAGACATAATGCAACGTGACACTGTCTGTTTCTCGCTCTGAAAGTCTGAAGTGTGATAATCCACGACGTAGGCCTGCTTTGCTACTTGCCTCTCGAGTGCTTGTAGCTGATGCGATCAACTGGCTGTAGTTCTTGCAATTAAAGATGGCTACACTTGTATAAGCTCACCCTGATAGGGAACGATCATGGCCGATTCTGACGCCGAGGAGTGCCATCCAGCAAAGGCTCTCAGCGCTGAAGAGAGGGAGAGATTGAAACGTCAGTATAGGTGAGTTCATTTTGGTGGCGATGGGAGCATTCCTGTGCTCCGCAAGCCGTTGCCGGGCCAGTTTGGCTTGCGGGCCTGGGCGCGGTCGGTCACCCCAGTGTGTCTAGCAAGCAACTGGAAGGTGGTGATCATTGGAATGTTCCGATCTCATACAAGACAGCACGCCTGTGGCGCTTGGGCCTGCCGTTGCCAGTCACAGCTTTTCGCAGATGGCTTTCCCGCAGTGCTGTGCACGGCTGCCACAGCAGCCCTCGCTGCTTGGTCTGTTCGATGAAGCGTATATACTTTAATGTTTTGCCGCCAGCATCCACGCTGAAGTGGCCTGTGCGGGAAGGCTTCAGGCTGGACAGTTTCCTGAGCTTGTTTGAGGCCCCCCATCACAAACTGCCCAACAGCTGCATATGTTTGTGTTGCACACGTGCATAGCATGCCCATCACATGCTCAGCAGCAACCCACTGCAGAATGCGATGTAGTATCACTCACCTGTGGGGTGCTGCTGGTTTGCTGGTGTTGTCTGTCACAACAGGGGTGTCTTCTGGGACAGGAAGACGCGCCGGTGGCGCTGCCAGCTGGGTTATCAGAGCAAAAAGATATTCCTCGGTTATTTTGACGATGCTGGGGAGGCAGCAAGGGCGTATGACCAGAAGCTGGTGGAGCTGCGGGGTGCAGGAGGTGAGGCAGCAGCAGCAACAGCTTGCAGGACAACCATTGAACACTCAACACCATAACAGCACAGGACTTTGACTGTCCTTTGACCTGCTTCTGATGTTGAGGAAGCATGCTGGCATGTTGTTGGTGCGGTTTACTGGGCGTTCTGCGGCAGTAGACTAGGTAGTAGAACTGGTTGCATAGCAGCACATGATGTATACTTGCACCACGTACAGTCGACGTCTGTTGTGCATCTCATCACGTATTCCTGCTGCCTCTCCTGTGTTGCTCACCCCTGCGTTGCGTTTGCACCAACAGCCCGCACCAACTTCCCCATCACGGACTATTTGGACCTGATGCAAGCTCCTGCAAAGCGCACAGCAACAGCAGCGGCATCAGCCGCAGCTGCAGCCGCTGCAGCAGCAGCTGCAGCAGCAGCACAGCAAGAGTTTGTCTCAGAGGAGGAAGAAGAGATAGAGCAGGGGCTGCTGCTCGCAGAAGCAGCGACGGCTGGTGCGCCTTCTGCTGCAGCTGCTGTAGCGGACATGCTTACTGCACAAGCAGCAGTAGGGCAGCAGGGGAGCTCGTTCCTGCAGCAGCTGCCTGGCAGCAGCAGCAGCCACCCATCAGCCCATGACGCGGCAGCAGCAGCAGCAGCAGGGCTTGCAGGAATGGACCATACTGGAGCTGATGCATACAACCAGCAGCAGGGCAGTGTTACTGCATCAATGCAGCGGCTGCCATCTATCGCTCCTTTGAACACGGAGCCTCCCAGCGGCGGCTACGAAGCAGCAGCCGCATACAATGCAGTGGCAGCAGCAGCAGCAGCTGCGGCAGCTGCGGCCGCAGCAGCAGCGGGGCGGCGCGTTAGCGAGTCAACAGCGCAGGATGGCGCAGCGGCAGCAGCAGCTGCGGCTGCAGCATGCCACGAAGCACTCGCGGAAGCAGCGCAGTGCGCGATTGACATACGACGAAGCTATGACGGCAGCTACAACCCTGCGCAGCATCACTCCCAGAACCTGCATGAGAACTTTGCAAGCAGCCTGGGCAGCTATGATGCTGCTGTTGATGCTGCAACCGCTGTGCTTTACAAGGCAGCTATCGTTGCGGCTGGCAGCAACGGCAGCGGTGGTGACGCAGTAGACTGTAAGTCAGGGCTTGCAGGAAGTGCCGGCCTGCCAGGTCACAGTGCTGGCGGCGGTTCAGGCGGTTCAGGTTCAGCCGGTGGGGTTTATGGTTCAGCAGCTGCTGCTGCTGCTGCGGGCGGCTACCGGCACAGCAATGGAGCCACTACTGAGGCTCCGTTCTTAGGTGGTGGCAGCAGCGGTGGTGCAGCAGCAGCAGTTAGTGGTGGCTGGCGCGGCGATCATGCTGCTGCTGCTGCTGCTGGCAATGGCAGGGAGTTTGGAGCAGCAGCAGAGGGTCTGTATCGCCATGCTGAGGGTGGGTATGCAGACCCTGCTGCTGCTGCTGCTGCTGGGGTGTACGGTGGTGGGCTAGCTGCACAGCATCACAGCGGCACCATGGGCGCTGCATTTGCTGAAGGCGGCTACCACCATTCGGCAGCAGCAGCAGCAGGTGCGCCAAGCCCGGGGCAGCAGCAGCAGCAGTACCACCATGCACAGCAGCAGCAGCACCATGTGTGTGGTGGCAGAGGCGGTGGCTACAGCAGCACTGCAGAAGAGACAGCAGCAGCAGCAGGGATGGGGCATCACCACCACCATCACAGCGCGCCACATCTTGCAGCGAATGCACATCAACATGCACATTCGCATGCGCACAGTGGTATGTTTGGCGAAGCCGGGGGAAGCTTCAGCAGCGCAGGCGGTTACGCTCACAGTGCACCAGCAGCAGCAGCAGCAAACCACCTGCAGCACGGCCACCACCACCATAGCGGGCTGCATCAGACGTATTCAGGAGGGGGGTATGGTGGGGGTAGCCACGGCATGCATGGTGGCCACACAGGGCAGTTTCACCACCATTACCACCACCAGCTACAGCAGCAGCAGCAGCAGCAGCAGCAGCAGCACTCTGCAGGAGGTCGGTACCATCCGTATGGGTACCCCCCCCACCACCATCACAGCAGCGGCAGCGGCGGTTACGATGGACCTGACGAGCAGCAGCAGCAGCAGCAGCAGCAGCAGCAGCATTTGGCTGGTCACCACATCCAGCAGCAGCAGCATGCGCATTATGGTGGTGCAGTTGACCCTGCAGCAGCGCGGCAGCACTACGCTGGCAGCAGCATGAACCACCACCACCAGCAGCAGCAGCAGCAGCACTATGGTGGCCACCAGTGGCAGCAGCATCATGCTGCTGCTGACCTGGCTGATCAGCAGCAGCAGCAGAAGTATGGTGGCGGAACTGGCTTGTACGGCAACCATACTGCCCACCACCTGCAGCAGCAGCAGCACATGGGGCACCCTCACCATGCAGGGCTGCACTACCAGCACCAGCACTACAGGAGTGCCGAGGAGCTTGCTGCACACCAGCAGCAGCAACAGCAGCATTGGGGCGGTCAACACCACCTCCAGCAGCAGCAGCAGCAACAGCACGCAGGTGACATGCAGCAGTACGGTGGGGGTCTGCAGCCACAGCACAGTCACCACCAGCAGCAGCATCACCATTATGATGCCAGCAGAGCAGCAGGTGCAGTTGCTCCCGGGCTTCCGATGATCACTGATGCTGCTGCTGCTGCTGCCGCCGGGCCGAACGATCTAGACGCTTTCAGGCAGCGGCTAGCTACGTACGGTCTAGAAGGGTATAACAACCACCAGCGGGTGAGCGAGCAGGGTTTAGGTTTTGGGCCCAGTGACGGCGGCGGTTTAGGCCTCGGGGTGCAGCAGCAGCAGCAGCAGCAGTTTGAAACGCAGCACGCAGCAGCAGCAGTGGATGCGGCCGGTGCGGCAGCAGATATGGACGCAGATTACGTTGATGCGGAGGCAGCATGGGTGCAGCGAGCACGTGCTGGCGCGTATGTACGAGGATCTGCTGGTGCCACAAATGACGGTGCTCGGTCAGCGCCTGGTGGCGGCCGCGGCAGCCGTCATCGCGGCGAGGAAAGTGACGAATATGACGTCAATGAGGATGACAATGACGACGATGACAGTGACACGGGGAGGCACAGCACGCGTGCCGCACGTGGCAGCGGTGGCCGTACAAGGCGGCGCAGCAGGGCTGGGGGAGAGGGTGTGCTGCGGACGAAGCAGCGGACGACGGTTGATGGCGCGACTGTTGGCGACGATGAACGCGCACACTCGTACAGGTGGGTGGGGTGTATATGTTGGCAGAGTCACGTGGCATTGACTGTGGTGCATGCTGGAGGTGCCAGCGACTGCTGCAGGGTTGAAATGCATCACCGAACCGTAACATCATGCTTGTGCAATCAGCTGCACCTTCTTCCCGCCATCATGTGGCTCTGATGTGAGTAAGTGTTGCTGCCTGCTGCTGCTGTAAATGCCTCTGCAGGGGCGTGTTCTGGGACAAGAAAAGCCGGCGTTGGCGCTGCCAGCTGGGCCACAAGAACCGCAACCTCAATCAGTAACGCCTCCCTGCTGCTGCTGCTGCTGTTGTATGTCCGCAGGGGTGTGTTGTGGGACAAAAAGAGCCGGCGTTGGCGTTGCCAGCTGGGCCACAAAAATCGCAACGTCAAACTTGAATGCCTCCCTGCTGCTGCTGCTGCTGCTGTAATCAATCATCTGCAGGGGTGTGTTCTGGGACAAGAAGAGCAGGCGTTGGCGGTGCCAGCTGGGCCACAAGAACCGCAAGATTTTCCTGGGATACTTTGCTGTGGCTGAGGAGGCGGCACGCGCGTATGACCAGAAGTTGGTGGAGCTGCATGGCGGCTCAGGTGAGGAATACAAGGAAAAGGCGTTATGTTGTTACATTTGTGTGTTATAGTTTGTGTCAGTTGATCTTCCTGGGATACTTTGCTGTGGCTGAGGAGGCAGCATGCGCATACGACCAGAAGCTGGTGGAGCTGCACGGGGGCTCAGGTGAGGATCACGCGTTATGTTGTTACATTTGTGTGTTACTCTTTGTGTCACTTGTACGGGAAGCTGGTGGAGGTGCATTGGGTGGGTACTGAGCTGGGGTTTGCTGTGGCTGGGGAGGCGGCACGTGCGTATGAATAGAAGGTATTGGAGCTGCGCGGCGGCTTTGTTTACCAAGCTGTAACTGTCATGCCACCTCTATCTAACTACTTGGGGGCGGCACCCTCAGCAACCTGATAGTGCTTTCTTTTTCTCTTGTTTTTTGTTTCATTTTTTCCTTTTCTCCGTGCTGTGTGTCATTCACATCTCATGCTCCTGTTCTCTGCATTTGTCACTTCCACCTGCAGCCAAGACCAACTTCCCCATCCAGAACTACCTGGGGGCGGCACCCTCAGCAACAGCACGCTGATACTCAGCATAATTCATCATTACTCATCATAATTCATCATTACTCATCATTACTGGTTGTTGCGCGTTTCCTCTGCATCACCCCGCAGCCAAGACCAACTTCCCCATTCAAAATTACTTGGGAGGGGGCACCCTCAGCAACAGCGAGCGTGCAGCAGCCGCGGGCAGCAGCGGCGGCGCAGCAGCAGCGAGCCAAGAGCATGACGGCGCGATGCAGCGGCAGCAGCTGCCGCAGCGGCACCGGCTTGCAGGCTTGGATGTGCCGGGAACGTCTGCAGCAAGCAGCGAGGGAGCGCACAGGTATGTTGGTGTCACCTTGTAATATAGCTGGAACAACGTGTTGTGTTGGTGCTGCTGTATGTGTTGCTCGGGCTGAGGTAATTGGATTGGCGGCGGCTACACACTGTCTGCCTGGGACCTGCGAAAAACAAAATATTGACCCGAGACACTCACCCTGTCTGCATTGTGTGCCTTGACTGCTGTTCTGAACCAACAGGCTGAGTCGGACTGGCGGCGGTGATACGCTGTCCTCCTGGGACCTGCAAAAAACACAAATGCAACTGAGACAATTACCCTGTCTGCATTGTGTGCCTCGATTGCTGTTCTGAATCAACAGGTTGAGTTGGACGGGTGGCGGTGGTGACACACTGTCCTCCTGCAACCTGCAACAAAATCTGATGCGAATTGAAACACTTCAAAACTCTGTCTGCGTTGTGTGCCTTGACTGCTGCTAACCAACAGGTTGAGTTGGACGGGTGGCGGTGGCGACACGCTGTCCTCCTGGGACCAAGCAGCAGCAGCAGCAAGCGGCGGCGGCGACATGGAATCTCTTGCAAAGCGCCGCCGGCTGCTGTCAGATGCCTCTGGGGGAGCCAACTACCAACAGCAGCAGCAGCAGCAGCACGACCAGCAGGCGGCCTTGCAGCAGCAGCAGCAGCGCTCGCCGTTTGAGGCGGGAGCAGAGCCTGGCAATAGTGCAGCAGCAGCAGCAGCGATGGCTGGCGGCGTGCACAATAGCCGCAACGTAGTTGGTGGTGATGACGTAATGCTGACACGTGCAGGGAGCGGCTACCGTGTTGTTGAGACGCCGTCTGTTATGGCGGGCTTGGCAGGCCGTCCGTCGACGACAACAGGTACGGCTGCTGCATCCGATTCCGCACTAGCTGCCGCACTAGCTGCTGCTGCAGCAGCAGCAGCTGGTGGCAGTGATCCAGCAGGGGGTGCAGGGGGTGTTGCAAGTGCTGCAGCATATGGTGGGCTGCCGACGCCCCCGGGAGCAGCAGCAGCAGCAGCAGCTGGTGCAGCAGCAGGTGCATTTGGGGGCAACAGCAGCAGCTTGGCACTTTCACGGCTGGCGAGCGGCGAAGTGGGTGCGGTACAAGCGCTATCTGGCTTGCATCATGACGCCGCGATGCGTGGTATTGGCAGGGGCGGTTTAGGGCCGCACGGTGCAGCCGGCAGCGTTATAACAGGCAGAGTAACAGGCCCGGGATCCCTCAGCCATGCTGGGGTGACAGGCGGCACACCAGGTGCTGCTGCTGCTGCTGCTGCTGGCGGCAGCAGTGCATTTGGTGCAGCTGCAATGCAGGCGTTTGGCACTGCTGGGCGGGCTGTACCGCCTGGCATTGTAGTGCCAGGTCAGCAGCAGTCACATGCATCCCGCCTTTTTGACGAGGTTGTCAGCCAGTACGGCGGTACAGCAGGAGGCAGTACAGCGGGCCTACCGCCACCTGGCAGTAGCGCACTTGTATCGCCTGTAGGCGGTACAACGGCTGGGCGGTACAGCAGTCCAAGCCCTAATGCCATGTCAGCTTCTGCAGCACTGAGTCGCCTGGGGTCCAGCGAAGTACGGGCGGTACAAGCGCTGTCAGGATTACATAATGACGTGTTACATTTTGGCCAGCCGCAGCCGGCGCTGACAGCGAATTGGCAGGGGAGTGCTGCACACAAGAGAGCAGCGTTTCACCAGCAGCAGCAGCAGCACATGCACGCTGGATCTGTCGTTAAGAGCGGCGACTTCCGATCAGATAACACTGTGTATAGATCTGACGGAGGTGTGCTCAGCGTCGGCACGACAGCAGCCGGCAGCAGCAGCAGCCTGGCTGCAGCAGCAGCAGCAGCAGCAGCAGGTGCCACCGCAACAGCTGGGCTGCCGTCATCTGCCCTCTCGCAGTCGCTAGCTCAGGAGACGCTCGGTCGTGTACTGGAGGCCTCGGCAGCAGCAGCCAACAGCATCGCAGCTGCTGCTGCTGCTGGCAGCGCAAAGCAAGCAGCTGCAGGGCTACCCCCGCTCAACGAAGCAGCAGGGGCTAGCAATGATCAGCAGGGAACTGCAGCAGCAGCAGCAGAGCGGCCTCAGCTCAGTAGCTTGCGGCTCCCTCCGCAGCCACCACTGCAGCTGGACGCACACAACAGTCACGCTCAGTTGGATCCATCGCCACTGCACCCTGCAGGTGCAGCAGCAGCAGCAGGTGCTAGGGCTGCGCGACGCAGTGATCCCAGTGATGCGGTAGCAGCAGAGGCAGGGTGGGGGACAGTAGAAGATCTACTGGTGCCCAAAAAGAGACCCAGCTGCAGCGGCAGCAGCGGCCTTATGGGATTGCTGGGTGACATTGGTCAGTTGAGGCATGAGGCAGATGCCGCAACAGCAGCAGTGCAGCAGTCGAGCATCGCAGCAGCAGCAGCAGCAGGCGGCGATGCTGCTGCTGACACTGACAGCCAGCAGCAGCAGCAGGGTGAGGAAGGGGGTGTCGGAACAGCAGAAGCAGCAACAGCAGAAGCTGATGTGGCAGAGTTGCCAGCTGCAGCGGCTGCGCTTACGGCTGTTGGGAGCTTAGCTGCTGCTGCTGCTGCTGTTGCTGAAGCAGGCACAACAGCAGCAGCAGAGCCAGCAGCAGCAGCAGCTGCAGTGCTGCGGCAGGAGCAGCCTGTTGCTGTGGAGACTGCTACAGCTGCTGATGAAGAGACTGCTGCTGCAGCAGCTGCTGATGCCTCAGCAGGCCTTGCTGCTGCTGCTGCTGCTGACGTGACAGCAGACGCAGAGGAAGCTGCTGTGCCATCAGCATCAGCAGCCACACCGCCACCAGCAGCAGCAGTGGATGCAGCAGCAGCAGCTTCTGACGCTACTGCTGTTGATGCTGCAGCAGATCAGGCCACAGAGGAGCCTGCGGTTGCAGCAGCAGCAGCAGCAACTGACGATGTGCCTCCTGCAGCTGATGTTGCACCTGCAGCACCAGCAGTAGATGTGGAGGAGGTAGCAGCACCAGGTGACATACCAGCTGACAGTGCTGCTGCTGCTGCTGGGGATGCAGTGGTTGTGGTTGACGAAGTTACAGCTGCAGCCAGCTGTGCTGACGTGGCAGCTGCTGAGTCAGCATCTCAGCTGATGCTGCTGCGTGAGCTCTAGTACAGTTGCTAGCTGCAGCGGGCTGTGCTGACGTCGCAGCTGCTGAGTCAGCACCTGCAGGGGCAGCAGCTGATGCTGGTGCGTGAGCTCCAGTACAGTTGCTAGCTGCAGCGGGCTGTGCTGATGTGGCAGCTGCAGCAGGCGGTGCTGATGTGGCAGCTGCAGCGGGCTGTGCTGACGTGGCAGCTGCAGCAGGCGGTGCTGACGTGGCAGCTGCAGCGGGCTGTGCTGACGTGGCAGCTGGCAGTGCTACAGCATCTGCTGCCGCTGCTGCTGCTGCTGCTGCTGCTGCTGCGGTCTGTGCTGACGTGGCAGCTGCTGAGGCAGTATTTGCAGGGGCAGCAGCAGCTGATGCTGCTGTGTGAGCTCTTGTACAGTGAGCATGAGTCTCCTCTGCGTCTGCTAACACGTCTGCAGCAGCAGCAAGGCCTGCAGGGGCAGCATCTGCTGCTGCTGCTGCTGCGTGAGCTCCAGTACAGTTGCTAGTTGCTAGCACTTTGAGGAGGACGTGTGTGCTGTTTCATGCCTTGATGTTCAGTTGTAGTTGATAATTGTGGCACTGAAACCTCTGCATTGCTTGCAGCTGCAGCAACTTCTGCAGGTGTTGGATCATGTACCACCAACCTAGTGTAACCGCCGCTGACCTGTTATGTGTCACATGGCATTTGGACTGTGATTCGACCAGCCAGCCTGGTTTGACTGTTTCACCTGTAGCAACATGTATGTGGTCCTGGGCTGCACACTGCCAGTGACTGCCTGTATGCTGGCAGTACTACCTTGTACTGCAGTCTACTGCACAGTGTACTGCCATATGGCTCTTTCTGGATTGTTCTTGTTTGCTGAGTGACCGTTACAATGGCCTGATGACAATGCTGGTGTTGAAGGGCAGCACTGATGGCGTGGTGTTTGGGGGGATTCAGTCACTGGTACTAACAGGGCTGACACCGAGTTCAAAAACGGGCCTACGCGAACCAGCAGCAGTGCCTGCAGCTGCCTGCTGGCTGTTGCGGTTGCCTTGTTATAACAGTTTGGAGTAACAGCCTTACTGACAGACTGCTTCATGACACATGCATGGTGGCAGGATCATCCGCTAGGGGTACGTCCCCATGCGACTTTTGAAGCATACGGCAAATTGTGTCTAGCCTGGCTTGTGGGATTGCGGTCACTGTTTAGGACCCACGGCAGGTGGTTCAAGAGTGGCTCCCTTTTGGGTTCGCCTCTTGCTAGAAACCTCGTGATTCAACGGTTGGTTGATTGATTTGCAGGCAGTGCCGTGACTTTGAAGTTCTATGCTTCTACAGGCTCTGGTTGTTTGACTGCTGCCTGCTGCTTTCGAAGTCATCACGTGGATGTGCCGCCCAGACATGTACCGTGGCCGATGCTCAGCGGCATTTGCAGGAAATGCCTGCACTGTTGTGGTTGACAGTTGTCTGGGATCGGGCCGTTGCTGCCAGTGGTTTGCACAGCATGGCAATCCACAGGGCAGTGCAGTTGACGCGATCATATGTGCAGTCAGAATGCTTTCAGAGCTGGGCTGTTGCTGTCTGGGCCGTGCTTCGCAACTTGAACATGCTGTTCAAGTTGCAGCTATGGTATCAATCCGTATGGATGCCCAGGCCTGTGTAATGTTCTCTTCTTTAGTGAACAGTTCACGGGCAGTGCCAGCTCATGCTTTGCAGTATTCGGCATGTCATTGCTGCATGCGGATGGTCGTGGCCTTGACGTGGGGTTTCTGGTTGCCGCTTATCTGTACACGTACGTACACGTAGCATATTGCTGCACCAGCTGCTGTGCTGGCGTCTTGCAGCGTTACAAGTGATTTTCTGCTCTGGCGGTGGCGGTGTGCACTGCAATGCGTAGGCTTACTTGTTGACTGGTTATACATAATCCTTGGTATGACGTCTCGGCGGTTTGGTGCTGGGCCTATTTTACTTTACATTAGGCGCTACAAGTAATAATAATAATAATCAATCCTTGTAAGCCATACCTTTCGGCATCGGCATTAGGCGCTACAAGTAGTCTCCTTTTGTTTAAAGGTTGCTACTACGCTTGAAGAGCCGCCATTTGCGATAGAAGCAGAACTTCCAACTTCGGCACCGCGCTGACGAACGTGATCACAGCACGTGCTGTGCACTGAGCGCGCCCATCTCGCGTTGATGCCGGGCATCAACGGCATTCTGTGGACACAGCAACTGCAGACCAGCTGAGCTTCCTCTATCACACCAGCCAATGCTTGCTTCACTCGTTGAAGCACGATGTAGCATTTACGTCTGTTACATGGCTGATATGCATAATGGCCATATGGCGCCCTCTCGAGGGCCTGATCATCAGAACGGTTCTGCTGAGTTCACAGCAGCACTCGCACTGCCTGCTGCAGCTCTCAAAGGTCTTGCCTACTCAGCTGCCAGAACTTGCCAAAACGCAGCACAGCACTCACATGGCTAGACAGGGCGCCCACCACCATGGCTGATCATTTCTCAACATCTACTTCTCCTTGCTAGTTGCTTTTAGTATCACCGGCACGCAAACACACTTCATTACATTACATTACATTACATACTCCACCCAACAAGGAGTGGGAACCCCATTAGGAGCCAACGAGAGGCTCATAGGGGGAGGGACACTCGAAGAAAACATCATCATCATCATCATCATCATCATCATCATCATCATCATCATCATCATCATCATCATCATCATCATCATCATCATCATCATCATCATCATCATCATCATCATCATCATCGTCATCAACAACATTATCAGAAAGAGAAGAAACTACCGAGAAGAACTCAATCTGGGTTTATACGCTGTTGGTGCTTCTGCATTATTTACTTGTTGAAGCATCAAGCAAAACAATGCACTGCAGCCAGTGATGTTGCTGCAAACTTGGCAGTGCATCAAGCATGCCCCATCATCATCATCATCATGTTACCCATTAAGCATCAAGCATGCCCCATGTGACATGACAACATGCTTTCGCACCACTTGCTCTCAAAACTCCAAATTCAAACATTGCTGTGTAATCTAACTGAGGCAAACATGAGAACAAAACAACAAAGATGTAACTAGCACCACAATGCGTCTGCCTACACATAGCAGCTGGGGGGGTAGCTGTGCATGAGTAGCGGCCCAAGCAGCCCTGCTGCAACACTGCAAACACGCTAACAAGGGCACACACACCCACACTGCACAGAGCCACAGGCCCTGCAGTGCATCACAGCACTGCCTTTTCACCACCTGCATGAATCACGAAACGCGTGCTATTCATGCAATAGTGATCCCTGCGGTCTGTGCAACAGTTGATGAATCAAGCATGCCTGACTGAGCCCTGCTTGGATTCAAAACCACCCTGTGTAACACATTCGCTATCACACACGGTTGGCTTTTCACCAACTATTCGCTGCTTCCACATTGGCAGAAATACGCCAGCGCATTTCACACATCAACATCCTCAATCACCTGAGCAATCGATTTAGAAGACAACAGAGACTCAGGATCGGTATCTGGTTGACACCGCATCAGATAGCAACAGTGCACAAAGGCAGCTACCAAAGCAGGACGCTGCTGCATGAAAGCGGCCATATCTGGCCCTGCAGGGAGACATGAGGTAATATTAGTCCACGTCTGAGACGAACCACCAAAGGGCTCGAATAGCATAGCAAAACGCTCACGGACAGGCGCATAGAAAGGACACTCAAATATCATGTGGAACTCATCCTCGACTTGCCCAGAGGAACACCTGGGGCGCAGACAGACACGCTCATCACGTGGGATAGGTGGGCGTTGCCACCGACCACTACACACACGCAAATCATGAGCACCCAAACGAAAACGAGTCAGAGACCCCACATGCTCCATGTTAAGCCCAGCAGTGCGTAACACATACTTGGGGCACCAGGCAGCAGGACGAGCTGACCGCATATCGTCATAGGAACAAGCTGCAAACCACCTCTCATAAGTACAGAAAACGCCACAACCACTAGCAGCATCACGTGGATTATCAGGACATCCCTGCCACTGCTGATATAGGCACTCCTCAAAAGCATTCAAAACAATCTTTGTGTTCAGGGACTGGAAATTTCTCATCCGCTGCACAACGTCCTCCAACTGTTGCGAGTGACTATGCAAGTAAGTCAAGACACGCTCCAGCTGCACACACCACAGGGCACCATTGCCAAAGGATCCAGCAAGCTGCAGGTTTTCACGCATTGCACGCGCCAACAAAGAAGAGCCATCCAAATCCACTACTCTGTTCCACATGTCCACTGCTGCTCGCAACCACGTACATACCAAAGGTTGGGCCCCAAACTCCCTAGAAAGCAACAGGCGGCTGTTACGCATACGGCCTGCAATCGTACGCAAGAACAGGTACTGCACCCTACTAATAACATTATTCTGTAACTTGCTGACCAGGGCCGGGCCCGTGCCCACCTGCCCCAGCAGGGCAGGACCCCACACCTCAGAGCAGTAACACAGGATGGGCGTCACTAGGGTGCGAAACAAATGCACTTGCATCGATATACCACGAACACCATGCTCCTTGCATCTAGCCAGCATAGCCCACATAGTCCTGCTGCCCGCAGCTGCCAATGCATCTGTACTGACAGAAACACCTTGTGTCGCATGGAACTGGACACCTAGGTACCGAAACTGCTGCGAAACTGGAACCTGTTGCCCTTGGTAAGACCATGTTGCATTGCCACTGTACTTCCTTCTGCCAAAAACAACCACCTCTGTTGTGCCTACATTCACTTGCATGTCATACTCATTGCTTGAAGAGCATCAAGCAGCTGCTGCAACTTACCAGACGTTTCAGCCAGCAGGACCAAATCATCAGCATACAGCAACAGCCTCACCAACCTGCTGCCTAGAGGTGTTCCGCAAGCGCCACACCGATCCGACAGCCACTGCTCTATACGGTCGATGAAGATACCAAACAACAGGGGCGACAGGGGGTCACCATGCTTCACACCACGAGTGCTGTCAAAAGCATGACCCACTCTACCAGCCAGCTTAGTGATCATAGGGGCACTCCAATACATCGATACAATAGAAACTAGCATGTTGCCCCGCAGGCCAATGTCTGCCAAGCACCGCATGAGGATGTCACGCCGCACAAGATCATACGCTTTCCTGAAGTCCACAAAACATGCAAACAGGTGTTTACTACTCAGACGACAACGGTCCACAAGGTGCTTCAACACGAAGACATGATCACACGTTCTGTGCCGCTCCCTAAAACCAGCCTGCCCCCAAGCTCTGTAACCATGCTGCTCACAATAAGCGGCCAGCCTCTTCTCAATCAACATACTGAACATTTTGCCCATTACTGAGCCAACCGCTATGCCACGGTAATTATCCATCACACTGGGGTCACCCTTTTTAAACACAGCAGACAGGTAAGCAGAACACCACACACCCGGCACCTGGCCACACCTATAAACCGCAGAGAACAGAACACTCAATTCCTCATGCAACACATACAAGTGCTTTTGACGGCCCTCCTGGGTGATATAAACATCATATGCACCTTTGAACAACTCGCCTCGCAAACCGTCTGGCCCTGGCATGCAGCCATTATGCATTCGCAAAGAACAGACTCCATCTCCTCAGCAGCAAAAGGGTCATTTAAGTAAGCAGCTGTAGCAACAGCAGGTCCATCCTGGCATTGTGAGAGCAACTTAGACATAAATAAAGCCACACTGTCACCCTCCTCAGGCAAACTGTGCTGACCTGGGGACCCATACAGTGCACGCCAGTGCCTGTCCACTGCACCCATATCTTGCAGCATACAAGACATACGCCGACCCCTGTAAGCTGTCCAAAAACGCCTTGGATTGTAACGCAAATCATCCATCAAACGAGCCTGCCACTGCTTTTCACAGTGCCGCTTAGCCCTGCGCTTAGCTGCATTAAACACCCTGCGGGCTGCCGCTGCTGCATGTGAATCCTGGCTACGCACTGCTGCTTGCAGGGCAGACCACTCCTGCCTGCATTGAGGGAACCAACGTTTAGCCACCCTACCATCCTTAGCCCGTACACACTG
>CADDIJ020000132.1:0-16130 GCA_902809745.2 Tetradesmus lagerheimii
CAGTGCGGCTTAGATGCTGAAGCAGGGGTCAGCACGTCTGCCGCATGGTTGCTCTTGAAGTTAACGATGCTCTGTTGGCAAGGTCCCATGCCGGTAGTGGTGCATACTGCTCAGTGCGGCAGTAGGGGTTTGTTGGCAGATTTTGGTTGGCATCTCACGGCAGCTTTGTTAGGTGTTGCACTGGTAGTTTCTGGTTAGTACAGCACATGCGATCGTCATAGTTGCTCAGCATAGTTGCAGGTGTTCCGCTTGATTTTCCTGTTGTATATGTCCGCTATGGCTGACTGCTATTGGTGTACATCGTAACTGCTACAGCCTGTTGCCACATGATCTGTGTCCATTGCCTGCCATATGTGCATGGCTGCGTGGCAGATAACAATTGATATTGTGTTTTTTCAGTGGCCCAGCAACAGCTGCAGGAGCCATGTTGTGTGTGTCACAGCTGGCTTATGCTTCAAATACAGTGGGAACGTCGTGAGGATGTATGGCAGCTCCGACAGCAGTGCAGCACCATCCTTGAACCCCATTGACAGCCTGATGTGGCGCGCACCCGGCCGCCCAGATGAGGCGTCAGCCGTGGCATGCACCGTCTGCACCATGCGCGCCAACCCCGCCAGCGCGCCGCCAGCAGCAATCATGTTGTCGAGGATGAGCGCCACCAGGAAGGTCTTGATGACCTCCATGCCGCCCGCAGGCCAGTTGTGAGCGCTGACGATGGCGGCAGTGAAGATGAGGATGCAGCGCAGACCAGAGTCGCCAGTTGCCCCCGGGGCGCGGGACATGGGCACCCAGTCAATGTCATCACCTTGTGCTGCAGTAGCAGCATCCTGCATGCATTGCAGCAGCAGCAGAGATCACCGTAAAAGGGCCCATGCCATGGATCGCTATAATATCACTGCGGGCCACGCCAGTGTGGCGTGTGATTAGGGAGGTGCACCTGGATGAGCGGCAGGAACGCCTCAGTAGAGTAGTGCGGGGCAAGCAGCAGAGCAGCAGACAACCACTGCGCTATGCAATATGATTTGACCTCCTCCAGTGACCACGCGCGGTCCGAGAAACACTGTGCATTACGGCTGAGTCACAGAGCGCGCAGGACCGGCAGCGACCAGAACAGCCACTTCCATGGGTGCAGCATATGTACTGAGTCCAGTGTTATGCAGAGCCACAGCCTGAAATCCATGGGGGTGGCCGGCATACGTCCACTAGGCCTCCAGCACTGATACACAGTTTGTGCCCACAGCCACACGCACCTAGCCTGCGCACATGAGAAAAGGATGTGCGGCACCGCGTCTGGGCCAGCATGACACATAGGACAAGAGGCAGGGGCAGGTGAGCGGCACACTTTAGCGTATGTGGGGAGCGCATCGTTAACAACATAGTAGAGTGTGTCCAGCCACCTGCGCGGCAGCTTGGACTGCCAAACATGCTTGAACCACGTACGACGTAAGTTAGTAAAGGGGTATGGAAGGATTTGGTGCCAATGAGAAACGAACCGCGGCTGCGGCTGCAGGCGGGACACAATGACAGCGTTATACATATGTTTGGCTGAGGCACTTGCTAGTGAGGTTGCTGGCATGTGTTGCAGCGCCCACGTATCCAGCCACGAGGACATTTCCGGTGTTTGACCAGGCAGCAGCACATCCGGCAATTGGAAGGGCAGGAGTGCCCCAAGTATAAGCCTCAGCTTGTCCTCTGCAGCCGGCAAGCGAGGAAGGGCTGCACGCCACTGCTGCCGCAGCAGCTCCCGACCTGGGTGCAGGAAATGATATGCATGGGTGAATCCTGCAGCAGCAATACGATGCCATGCTCTGAGGTAAGAGGGGCCAAAATCATGGCAGTCCAGGGACACTGATACGTTGAAGAACACCGGTTCTCGCATAGCATAGAAGCGCGTGATCTTATGTGTTCTCCTGCAAGGCGGCCACTGTGCCACATAGCAGTGTAGTGCGGTCAGCATTGGAGAGGACTTGAACATACGTGTGATAGCAGCGTGGTGACAGAAGAGAGCATGCACTCCCAGGTTATACGGCCAGGTTATAAGTCGCAGTAACGCACGCAATATAGGCAGTGAACGAGATTGATTGGACTTCAAGACACGCAGCAGCGTGTCACATCGCATGCAGGAAATATAGAGAGGTACATCTAACATACCGACCCCGCCGTACTTGGGGTGCAGACATGCATCAGCAACACCCATCCTATAACATTCCGAGCCAAGACGCGATGGCAGACATGGCTTGTTATTCAAAACAAAATTGCGGAACAGGGAACTAATTTTCCGCACCAAATTACTGTCCACCGGGTCACTGACAAACCGCAGGGCATACAGCAGGCCCGACAGGGCATACGTCCTGCCTGTAGCAGCCCTGCCAAAGGCAGAGAAATTCAAAGCATGCAGCGCTTGCAGGCGCTGCTGCATTTGCGCAAATTTACCATCCCAGCAAGCCTGATTAGCATCTCCAAAAGGCACACCCAAGTAAACAAAGAACCCTGTTCTGTCTATCAGTTTCAAAGACGGCTCCAGCTCCTGTAGCTTGGCTGCATTGGTTGGTGTGTCTGGCCCCCGCAGGTAGCACTTACTTTTGGATATATTGAGCACATTACCAGACGCCGCGCCATATGCGTCGAACACACGCTTCAGCCACCGGACGCTGCGCCAGTCACTCATAAAGGTAGCCGCATCATCAGCATATGCAGAGAACTTGACAGTATGTATACGTGAGCTTGTGGATGTGACAGGCAGCTGCAGTGTTATCCCTGTAATTCTAGCATCTGACCTGATCGCCTCCGCCAGAGTTTCTGCCATCATGATGAAAAGCAACGGTGCCCAAGGACAGCCCTGGCGCACCCCACTCCCTACCGGAACCAACTGAGACAGACGCCCATTTACCAGGACCTGTGCTTGTGTGTTGGAGTGAAATGCATCAAAACAACGGATGTACGGCAGCGGGAACCCCATCGTCAACAGGACTTTCCGAATAAAACCACAATCTGCTGTATCATATGCTTTACTGATGTCAGACAGGAAGACCACCATGCTTTGCTGCGCTACATCGCAATACTCTTCCAGGAATTTGAACAGCAGCACAGTATCACCTATGTACCTACCAGGCACAAACCCATGCTGATCAGGATGCACCACTGACTGCAGCACTCGGGATGTGCGCATAGCCAGCAATTTAGCAATAATTTTGTAATCTGTGTTCGACAGGGAGAGCGGCCGGTAGTTGCTCCTCATGCATTTATCACCTTGCTTGTACTTGACAACAATTGTTGCAAGGTTCATATCATGGGGGTAAGAGCCTGTGGCTGCTACACAGTTGGCCAGGCACAGCAGGAAGTCTCTAACTCGCGACCAAACCATTGAGTAAAATTCATACGGCAGGCGATCCGGTCCAGGCACCTTATCCCTGGGCAACTTACGCTTTACAGCATTGAGTTCAGGCAGGCAGAAGGGAGCAGCAAGCTCTTCACGTTGTGCAGCAGATAGTCTGCGAGACAGCTTCTGCAGGAAAATAGCCTGTTGTGCCTCGTTGCGCGCGGCTTAGCAGCAAACAGTGATGTGAGGAATGAGGCAAATGCAGCTGCAATCTCGGTGGGCTCAGTATGCAGCACATCATCATCCGACATAACAGCAGCTACCACAGCACGACAGAGCTCCGTTTTCCTCAGTGCGGCCGACACCACTCGTGACGGCCGTTCTGCAGCATTGTACCAACGCTTTTTAGAGGCTGCCGATTTTGTGACGAACTGCTCATCAAGTTGATGGCTCACAGCAGTCTTGGCCTGCACATATGCAAGACGTGTTGCAGCAGTCGGGTTTGCCGCCAAGCTATGTTCGGCACACGCCATAGCAGCCATAGCATTTCGCACCTGGGCAGCCAGACTACGCTGCAGCTGCGCCATTACAGCAGTTGCGTAGGCAGCAACACCTGACTTAAACCTAATCCAATGTGAAAACTGCTGCTCAGGGGCAGCATGATACGGCCACGGGTGTGCTTGCATGTACTGGTCAACGTACTGCAAAATCTGTGGTGCTAGGGTTTTATTATGGAATATCCATGCCGGCAGTGGCCGGCGAGCAGGGTCTGCAGGGCCCTCAGCAGGAGTCCCAGTTAAGAATGAACACCAAACAGCATTATGGTCTGACGCAGCGAAAGAGCATACCCCAGCGCGAGCAGCGTTGTCAGCATACTGTCGGGAGGCAAAAATATAATCCAAACGGGATGCAGATCCATCATACTTATGGTAAGTGTAAACAACGTCCTGCGGGTACAGAAGACGGGTGACATCCTGTGCAGCAAAAGTGCTAACAACGGCACGCACTGCCTCCGCTACTGCTGCATCAGTAGCATTGAACGGTGACGACTTGTCCAGGCCCGACATGTGGACATTCATGTCTCCCAACATGATGAGTGGTGCCTCCACAGGGATCAGTTGCTGCAGCACAGCATGCAGCTGTTCCCACCAGAGGACCGGCTTTACGCTTGCATTACAGACTGGAGCATGCATTCCGACAACCACCCACCATCTGGGAGTCCACATTGTCGTGTGTCCTCTTGGCCATCTTGCCAGGTATAAGATGCAGCAAACCAGGAGCCGTCTAGTGCTTCAGCCTGCAGTTCAAGATGCAGAGTAGGGGTGAACAAGAGCAGCGTCAGACCTTTGTTGGGGCCCTTTGCCTTAACATGTACAAGCGCTTCAGCGCCTAGGCACCTGCACAGAACTTGCTGTGCACTAGCATCATTGAGCTTCATGCCAGCTTCAGTGAGCAGCAGTACCTCAGGGCGCAACCGCCGTAGCATCTGCCGCGAGTGGCCTAGCTTCCGCTGGAAGTGGAAATTACGAATATCTAGAGACGCAACGGTGAGATTAGAGCTGCTCTGGGCCAACCTAGGAGGATTTGCGTGGTGGTCCCTAGACATGCTGAGTAGGATGCTTCACGGGTCGGAAGGGACACCTGGCCAAGGGGCCGCAAACCGAGACGCTGCTGATGGAAATCGACTGAAAACAAGCTTTGAGCAAGGAAGGCTGCACAGCAGAGGCTGATGCGACTGTGGTGGGTGACCGCTCAAAGCACCCTGCCCGCAACAACCACCCCTGCCATGCCAACCCGCCCCGCCCGCCTAGGAAGAGGTACTGATGAATACGCAACGCCAGGCTGATTGGTTTGCTGCCTGAAACACCACGCTCACCAGGAACTCTCCCGTGCCGAGTTGGGTCGTGACCGCAGAGGTGGCAGTAGGATACTACAGTATCTTTTCTTGTGATAGCTTTTCCTTTTGATAGCATTTGATTGATGCTCACGACACACAATTCAGCCTTGCTTCCAGCACTGTGGACACCTCAGCAAATGACATGACGTTACAAGTTCAAAAAGCCATGTTGACATGCAGCGAGATGTAGATGGGCTGATGTTAACTCGGCCAGGTGCATTTCTTTCCTCAGAAGGCTACTGAACACACATAGACTTGATCAGTGCTCTGATAAACAAGGGAACATGGATACAGCAGAGAACAAGCCGTTCTTTGAGATGAGCCCGCTCGCTTCTCAGCATGAGAGCGGTGGAAAGTCCCTGAGTTTCAATGGCAGCAGCAAGAACGGCGCACCCACAGCATCTGGGGGCTCAGCTATGAGCACCGATTCACTGGCATCAAGGGCTCCGTTCGGCGAGCTGCAGGTGAGTGAACATGTTTTCTGAACATCAAAGAACAACCTTGAGGGGTGTTCAGTGCTTGACCGGTCCTGTGCTGGCCTGACCAGCCCCTTACCAATCGATGCTTTGCCTCACTCTCGTGCTCGCTTGTGCTGCGCCCTGGATGGCTTCCCGCGCCTGTACCATCTTATCGGTTATCAGCACAACAGCTTCGAGTTCAGCAAGCCCATGCAGTTCGGCGCCAGCAACAACAGCAGCAAGCCAGCCAGCCTGCTCAGCAAGCAGGCGGACTCTGTTCGCACTCCCGATCGGCGCCCCGCGCTCAGCGAGGAGCCAGTCACACCAGGATCAGTGGTGTCTGAGTCCAAGGGCACGCCCAGCGCTGATGCAGCAGCAGCGGCCATACCCAGGGGCCCCATTGTCTGGTCTGACATTCTGCTGTGGAAGGAGCCACTGCAGTCGTTTGCAATCTTTGTTACCGGCCTGCTGGCTTTTGGCGTGTTCAACTTTGCTGCCTATGGCGCGCACAAGATGACCCTGGTGTCAGGTGCGTGCTGCATGCACACTGTGGGACCTGGTTGATTGCTGAAGCAGCACGGCAGTTGCAGGAATACGCAGCATTGTGCGCGGCAGGTGCATTGCATATGCATGCATTATGCTGTGAGGACCACTACCTATGTACTTGATGCGGCTTGCCTTGGAGTCTTCAAGCATCCATCATCCTCACCGCACAACCCCACACCGCCCATGTCATCACCATCAACATGCCTATTGCCATCCTCTTTCCCCAATCGCTGCTTCCTGTCCTGCAGGCCTGTCCTACCTGCTGCTGGCAGACCTGTTTGCCAACTTCTTCCGCTACTTTGTGTCCAAGCCCTGGCACGACAAGTGCCTGTGGGGTGGCGCAGCGCAGATGAAGCACGTGCTCACGCGTGTCAATGCAGGCATGCTGCACCTGGCAGCAGCACACGACAAGTACCTCTCTGCTGAGAAGCCTATGATCACACTCAAGGTGCGGCTGCAAGCGCATTTTGCACGGCACGGCAGAAGCTGTGTACTGTATTGTGCATTGCTGGTTGCGGCATGCATTGTGTCTGTTGCGTTGAGAGGGGAAGAAAGTGCTGCAGGCTTGCCGCAGCTCCATGTGCAGCTGAAGTTGTTTAGAGCTGGTATGTATCTACCTCGCAGCTTGTGCAGCAGGGTTTGAAGGGCAATGCACTGCTGTTTTGTGTGCATGCATGCGTATTCAATGCATTTAAAGCTTTTTTGTTGATGCCTGCAGGTTGCAGGAGTGCTGTGGGCTACTGCCTGGATAGGCTCTTTCCTCAGGTGTGGATAACAGAAGCAGCAGCAGCAGCAGCGGAGACGACAGCAGCAGGGATAGCAAATGCCAAATGGCATTGCAGCAAACAGCATGGTCCTGGTGTGCAACCTGCAGCACAGATATGTTGTTGGTCGCTCGGGACGGATACCATGTATATGGCATGGTGAACACAGCATGCGGCAGCTGCAACCTGCTCGCTAGCACTGGCCTTAGCCCTTGCACGCAGCTGCAGTACACTTTGATCAGTGGACCGGAAACGAGTAGCACCAGCAGGCAGGAAGCCCTCACACACTGTTGCCCTGTACCCCTCTCTCAATGCGCATGCGGCACTGCATTTATTGCAGCCTGTGGTGGTGTACACTGCTGGCGTACATCGGCGCGTTCACACTGCCTGCTGCTTACATGGCCAGCAAGGACTCTCTGGAGGCCACTCTGAAGAGCATCCGTGCAGCCACCATTGTGAGTTGTTATGATCGTTAGAATGAACTTGTTACTTGTGCGTTTGCTGTGTGACAGGACTAATGTAGTCAGTTGGTAGCTTGTGCATCGAGTGCAGGCGTACTTGGCATGTTGCGGCGCAGGGAAGCTGCGCTGCATGCATGACTCAGCAACTGCCGCAGGTACGTGTTTGGCAGTTTGTCATGCCCTTGACTGTGGGGCGCGATGCCTTTTTCTGCCTCATTGCATGCTGCATGGATGGATCTGCGTCTGCGCTAAGTGCATGTTTTTGGGCAAGGCCTTGCTGCCGCTGTAGACGCTTGTTCAAGTTGCTGATGCTGTGTTCATGCCGGATGCACTGCTGTTTGCAGGACAAGGCAGATGCTGCAGGCCTGCCTCGCACTGTGCGTCAGAGCGTGCGGTATGCGCTTGCTGGCCCCAGTAGAAACTTAACGTTGTCTCTATGGTGTCTGCATCGCTGCTTGCAGGACAAGGCAGATGCTGCTGGCCTGCCTCGTACCTGCGCGTACTGATGTATGCCCTTGCTGCCATGTTGAAAACTAAGTTCTCTCGTGCTGCTACTGCTGCTTGCAGGACAAGGCAGATGCTGCTGGCCTGCCCCGCACTGTGCGTGCGCTGGCCGTTGCCAGTGCCGTGACTGTGCTGTTCTTCTTTGGCAGCTGGAGCCAGAGCTTCATCGGCTTCTTTGTGGCAGCAACGTACTGGCGCACGCTGCTGGTGCCTAAGGAGGTGAGCGTGTGCCTGCTCAGTTCCATACAACTTATACATAACACTTCTGGGTTGTTGCTGGCGGCTGCATGCCGATGTGGGTGGAGCAGCTGTGACTGTGTGGGTGTGCATCAGCCAGCAGCAGCAATTTGTGTTTGTGACACCTGGTGTATAGGCATGTGATCTGTGCTGGTTGTGTGTCAGCAACGTACTGGCGTATGCTGTTGGTGCCTAAGGAAACGCGCTTGTGTGGCATGGCTTCAGCAGCTGAGTTTAGGGGGGGGTGCAGCAGTAGTCAGCAGCAAGGCAAGTGATCTGTGGTAATGGTCATCATCATCATCATGTTACCCATTATCTGTGGTAATGGTGTGCCAGCAACGTATTGGCATATGCTGTTGGTACGTGAGGGGGTGCTCGTGTGTGACGGGGCCTCAGCAGTGCAGGCAGTTGCTCTGCTGGCATGAACATTTGGCTTACTGCACCACATCTGCCTGCACGTGGAGCAGCCACAGCCGAGCAGCAGAAGTGCCAGAGCAGAATAGTGCCAGAGCAGAAAAACGTGCTGCTTTGCATGTGAGCTGTCGACCTGCTGTATGTGTGGCATGCACTTCAGCATCCAACAACAGCACAGCCTGTGTTTCTCTGGTTGCAGTTGCATGAGACTGCGCACGAGACTTCACAACCCCTCCCCCTACCAGCTGTTCACCTGTGAGTAACACATGTTACTAAGCACATGCTTTGCTCTGCTGTTGTGCTGCTGCTCTTTCTGCTGCTGCCGCAGGTTGACCTCATCCGCAGCGCAGCTGAGCCCTACACGATGAGCGTACACAAGGTCACCACGCGCATCGGCGCAGTTGCAGAGGACGCCTTCATGCGCATGTCCACTGCCAAGCCATCCACCCGCACAAAGTCACACTTCCGCAAGAATGAGTAGAGTGGCGATGGACGCGGCTTGACTTTAGTTTGACTGCCGTGATATGATGTGGGCGCGGCGGGGGTTACGCCGAACTGCACAGTGTGATGGAAGTTGCAGCGTGTTGGGATGTTATTGGTAGAGATTGCAGGGGTGTCTGGCTTCCTTGTCTGCAAGCGTGCTGTTTGTTTCATTCTGTGGATATGCTTGTAGGGTGACGTGTCTTTGCGGAGCGTGGTTGCATGCGGCACTTTGCAGGAGATGTGTTTGCCTGCTTCTTTGTATGGCAGCTAGATGTGTTTGAGCTTACGGCAGGTGATGCAGGTGGCTGTAGGCGATGATAGCAAATGTGCCTGCGCTGTGTACATACAGCTGGATTGCTGGATACGCTGCAGCGTCTGTATCATTTGCAGATCAGCAGATGATAGTGCCCTTGCACCTGCCTTGTGCGTGTTGCTTCTTTTTAATCATTGATGCTGTTGGCCACTTCTGCTCAAAGAGATACTATGTTGGATGAGATTCGGTTGTGAGTCAGCAACATTGCAAGAGGGCGTCTTCTGCGTCTTCACAAAGGGCCAACCACGTACACTGCAACCCTTTACACCACTGCCTGCGGCAATACAGTATTCTAGCGTCGGTTGTACGGTCGAAGCTCCCCCTGTGCAACTGCGGCTCAATGTGTGTTGATGAAAATACTGTGAGATATAGCGAAGATCGCACGTTCGCTTCCTGCGTGCTTGCCAGCTGCTCAGTGACAAAGCCGCTGCGTCAGTGACATCTCTGCTCATCTGGCAGGAAGCCTGTACAAAAGGTGAAGGTAATATGTTCCGTAGTGCAGCCATCAATCATTGCAACAGGCAGTACCAGAGGCACGGGGAGTGTGTTTTGCATCACGTCAAGACATCGGTTTACCGAAAGAAACGCTTGAGCAGGGCCTTACAGTTGTTCGGCGAAACCTACTGTGTAGCCTGCATTTGACAAAAACATAGTAGGAATGGTGCGTCGGAGGAGTGCGGCCCTGCTGGCTGCTCTCGTAGTGCTGGCATGTTTTGGCGCGCAGCTCGCCAACGCAGCAGCTGAGGAGGATACATTGCAGTTCACCGAAGAGTTCCTGAAGACAAAAATCAACAAAGCGATGCTGAACCTGCCGAGGGCGGTCATGGCAGCCAGGAATGGCACTCTGAAGAAGGCAGCAGCAACAGCACCTAAGCAGGTGAGGCAACCAGCAGTGCACAGCTGTTCATTCTCGTGCCAGACAACCCAGTAGATGTGGTTGTGTCATCACACCAGAAGACAGTCCTGAGAGGCACTGGTTGGGCTGATGGCAGGTTGTGTGCTGTTGCAGATTGCGCAGCAGCAGCACCATCAACAGCAGCAGCAGCAGCACACGTCAGCTACTCTATTGCTCATGCAGTGCTATGCGAGCTGAATCATGCCACCTGAACAGCAAATCCATGCAGTAGGCTTGCATTGCTGCACAGGGTGTGCAGCTCCTGCAGCACACAAGCAGCAGCTGCCTCAACCTTCAACTGCGGACAATGAAACACAATTCCTGGATTGGCTGATGTCTCCCGCGTCACCTAGTAGTCTCAGACAGTAGGCTACTGTGCTGCACCCTCACCCGCTATCTTACCAATTTATTGTGCAGATCAGCGTCAGCTCCCTCAACAGCTCCTGGATTAACAAATTTATCCCATTCAACCTTCTGTGCTGCACCCTCACCCGCTGTCGTACCATTTTGCTTTGCAGATCAGCGTCAGCTGCCTCAACAGTGTTGCACCAGCTCCACTCAACTGGAAAATGTGGTGCCCTGACACACACGCAACAGTCATGCAGTGGGTTGACGAGGTTGGGTCAACGCACCGCAAGATCACCCTGAACCCTATCGCCAACATGACAGCGCAGATGGCTGTGTGGTTCATGACACCGGCCTTCCCTAAGACCCTCAACATTAGCGGCGCGGTGAGCGGCTTATATGCTTGCTAGAGCATGCTGATCAGAGTTTGATTTATTACCAACATGAGGAAACCTTGCAGAGTGCAGCAAGGAGTACCAGCAGCTGCTTGTGAAGTATAACCGTGAGATACTGCAAACGCTTGCAGGAGTTTTGCATCAGTCTGACAGCACGACATGCTGACGGCTGTACTCTGCAGTTCTGCTGCACCACTCCTACAATTGTGCCCAAACACGAGCAGGCTGCTGTACCTCGCTAATGTGGTTTTGTTGCCGTGGCTGTGTTGTTGCCTGCTGCATATATTGCAGGTCTTCACCAAGCACCGGCTGTGGTGAGTAGCAGTTCCATTTCATCATGATTGCAGCCGCAGCAGACACAGCCGCATCACTCAGGCACTTGCAGTACAGCTGCCAACATCCTACGCAACATCCACAGCCATGAGCACAGCAGCAGCCTCACCCCTGCAACAACTGCGCCAGTCCTCTTGCATTGCAACCTTCAAGCCAGCATCCACACATCAACATACATCTGTCACAAGTCACTCAAGGATCTTAGCGACACACCACAATTGCTGCTGCTGCTTCCCGCAGGCACCCTCTTGACCACCACGACAAGCAGGAGTTCAAGCTGACACCTGGCAAGGGCCTGCTGGAGCCGCCAGCACTCAACTCCAAGCTCAACGAGGACTACAGGTGCGACACGCAATAAAAAATAATAATTAAAAAAACAGCTCAACGAGGACTACAGGTGCGACACGCAATAAAAAATAATAATTAAAAAAAACAGCTCAACGAGGACTACAGGTGCGACACGCAATAAAAAATAATAATTAAAAAAAAACAGCTCAACGAGGACTACAGGTGCGACACACGATTGCAAAGGCACCTCAGCAGCAGGTGAAGCAGCAAGCAGGTCAGGCAGCGAACGTAGTCAGCAAGTCCAGGCATTGCTTGTTACGATGCAGCAGTGAGGTTGCAGTGTGATACAATTGCTACAAGAGGCATCCCAAATCCGTGCCTAGGTAGCTGCATTGCTGCTACTAGGTGACACAGAACGACTAGCATGGTGCAGCCCAGGCATCGCTGGGCTGGCTGCCATTTTGGGTGCTGCTAGTCCTCACAGTGCCTGCCAGATTACAGCACTTGGCAGCACAGCCGCGCCACCCACCTTTCACTTCTATCTCAGCTCTGCTGTCATCCTGCTATATTCTTTGTCTCGCCTTCAGGCCAGTGCCCGGCGCTAAGAACCAGAAGCACTACAAGACCAGCCTCTGGGTCACCGCCAACGACCTCGCGCTTAACCTGCCGCGCAATCGCTACGTGCTCGGCATGGAGTATCTGGGCTTCCAGGCTTTCACACTTATCGTTGAGTTTAACGATTCGCCCAAGGGTCTCGTCACTTCCGTGGAGGTGATCCTCGGTGCCGCAGCATCAGGATATGATGCCAAGAACCCCAACCAGGGCGTCCCCAAGATCGCAGCCAGCACCGCGAACGCACTGCTGTTCGAGAGCGTGATGGCGCCCTACCGTAAGAACGGTGATTTTAAGGGCGCGCTGGATGCTGTTACAAGGCACGTTGTGGAGGAGTTTGGGAACCTGCAGTGGTTTGTGCCAGAGGCATGGGGCAGGAGTGTGCAGGGACAGGTGATGAAGCAGCTGCAGGAGGTCAAGGCTGCGCTGATTGCTGCCACCACTCGGCCAGAGATGAAGGACATCAACTTTGACGCCAGCGAAGCACAGGCAAACTAAAGCCTTGAGTGTTGCGCAGTCAGCACTTTTCCTGTGGTTGAAGTGAAGTGAGCGCTGTGGTGTCAACATGAAAAGGACTCTCAAGCTATGAGACTGAAAGCATTTTGTTGCTGCTCTTCGCTTACAAATTGTGAAGGTGAAGCTGTAGGCCTGAACTCAGTCTCATCGTTTTGAAGTTGTAGTGGTCTTGGGGTGCAACTCAATGCGATCAAACCTGCTATATTGAACTAGTTGCCATGATTCCCCAGCAACTGGCTGGTTGGTGAGCACCCACATGTTTGGCTGCTGTCAGACGTGGCACATGCAGGTGTGTCACCGTTGATGATTGTTGGGGAGAATGCTATGCGGCATGTTGGATACAGGCCTAAAGATGCAGCAGGCTGCTGCCACCATGGTGATGTTACCGTAGTGCTGGATCATCCAGCGGATACAGTAATGAGTGCCATTCATTACACAGTGGTGTACGACTCGTAACATGCTGATGTAACCACACAGAGACGTGAGCTGTTCAACACGTTAGTGACACATGTCGCACACGATAGGTAGCCAAGCTTTGCACAAACACGACTCAGACCGCCTTGGACCCTGCATTGACGCTGCGAGCTGCACCAGCAACCCTGCCAGCCCCTGCTGCAGCAGCAGGCTTCGCATCAGGGCCAGCAGCAGCAGGCATACGCCCCTTCACCCTCCCTTTGCTACCAGTGGGGGCAAATGAGCCCCCACCAGAAGCCACCACACCCCCACCAAAGTGCCCTGCAGGACCCACTGCTGCTGCTGCTGCACTGCGGCCTGCACCAGCCAATGCAGCAGGACTCAACCGCCCTCCAGCTACTGCCAAGCTCATGCCTGCAGCTGCAGCTGATGCCATGCTACACTGCACGCTGCTGTTGTTTCCTCCAGCCCCAACACCGCTAGCCAGACTTCAAGATCCAACAGCAGGCAGGCAAGGGAAGCAGCGCTGCTGCAGCTTCGTGAGCTCTGCTGTTGCTGCTTCAATCTCTGCTGCTTGCGCAGCTTCGATGTCCTGCAGCTGCCGCTGCATGCGCAGTGTGCGGGCCATGCGGTGACTGCCAGGGTCGCCTGCTGCTGCTGCTCCCTCTAGGCGTGCACGGTCGTCAAGCAGCTTCTCAAGCCCTGCAGCAAATGGTGGCACAATGCGTGGTTCAAGCTTCAGACACAAAGGACCTGTCTCGGGCACAGATAGTGGAATCTCCAACGCCAATAATATTGGGTGCAAACTCAATGTCACAGCCTTTGGAAGGCGTCAGGGGACCTAGCATGCACGTTTGACGTCTCACCGGTGAGGTGCAGCGCGACTGACGCATTCTCTGCCTCCTTTGCCGCGATCTGCGCCTCAATGCGGCGCAGCTGGCTGCGCTTCTCCTCCACAGACTTGGCCTGCAGCGACTCACGCACCTGGACATGCAGCAGCAGCAGCAGCATGCGAGCACTCGGGGTCTTTGCAGCCAACTGGGCATCGGCAGCGCTGGCTGGCAGAGGGCATAAAACTCTTGTGCCTGTTACACCTGCCCACCTTGGAAACCCTTATGGCCGTGCGTGCTTGCCAAATCACACCTTGCTTGCATTGTCAGATTAGAATCTTTGCAGTGCGGCACTGATACAAGCCAAACACGTGATAGGCCACGTCATGGGACCAAGCGTTCAACCCACCTTCATCAAGTTCTCCAGGCTTGCTGCCTCCTTGTTGGCTGCGCCTGCGCCGTTGCTGCTGCCAGCAGCCCCAACACAGCCGCCACCACTGACTGCAGCAGCAGCAGCGGTAGCCGCAGTGCTGCTGCTGCTGCTGCCGCTGCTGCTAGCCTTGACCAGCTGCTGGAAGTCCTTGGTGACGTGCAGCAGCTGCAGCTGCTGTGTCAGGTGGGTGACATCTTCAGCCTGCAATCAAATGTGTGATAAATTGCAAGCAACCTGAGCAGGTGAGTTTCTTTCAACTTAGAGGATGAAAGGAAAAATATGTCCTAGCAAGCTGCTACTCAGCACAAGCACAATGCAGATCACAGGTCACACCCTGGGCGCACCTCCATGTCACACTTTTTATTCTCCCACTGCAGCGTGTATATGCTGCGCTTGAAGTCCTTCATCTGCCGCAGCAGCTCCAATTTGGCGCCCCCTTTGGACTGGATCACGCCGTTCAGGCCAGCCACTTGGCCCTGGCCCACCAGCAGTGCATCAGGCAGCGCACCACACACCCCAGCAGGAGGCACCTCCACCTGCAGTTGGATCAAGCAATGGGATGCATGAGACAGAGAAAATATTTTTTGCACACCAGCAGGAGCCATCTCAACCTGCAGATGCACGATTGCAAGGCATTGATACAGCGGATGCAAGGGTCAGGCACGTTCAGGCCAGCCACCTGGCCCTGACCCACCAGCAGAGCATCAGGCAGCGCTCCACACACACCAGCGGGAGGCACCTCCACCTGCAAAGATATACAGGTATCACAGGCACAATACAGTGGGTGCAAGGGTCGGGCACAGGCAGGCCAGCCACCTGGCCCTTTGTAAAGCAATAGCGTAGTGCGACTGGCTACAGCTACTGTTGAGACAAGTTCAGACTATTGTTGACTCTGTTTTGTCGTATTACATGGAAAGCGACGCGTTTCGGGCTCTTCACCCTTCATCAGGCTTCAATCCTGTGAACACGGACAGAATCAACAAATACTCGCCATCAGAAGCACACAGCAACAGGGTGCATGTTTTTGGGTGAGGTCACTGGCCATGTTGCCAGTGGCTCTCACCCTGTGTTCATCATCAAGACCTCATGGTTTGCTTTTGCAGTGCAGTATTGTACAGGGTTCGCTGTGTGCTTCTGATGGCGAGTATTTGTTGATTCTGTCCGTGTTCACAGGATTGAAGCCTGATGAAGGGTGAAGAGCCCGAAACGCGTCGCTTTCCATGTAATACGACAAAACAGAGTCAACAATAGTCTGAACTTGTCTCAACAGTAGCTGTAGCCAGTCGCACTACGCTATCGCTTTTCAAATTGCTGATCTTTCACGACAGCGCTACATAATCCGTAGAATTTCCTGTGGGTCCGCACACGATGGCAAATTCAAACCGGTTTGCCGTTCTTAGCAAAAGCCAGGATGCCGCTGAAGCTGATATCATTGACGCTCAGATGGCAGAAATAGAAGAAGCACTAGGTGCACGTCCTGCAGGACAGCGTGCAGTAGCTGGAGCTTCGACACCTGGCGCAGCAGCAGCAACAGCTGCAGCTGCAAACGATGCTAAGCGACCAAAAAGACCTGGCCCAGAGCCAGATCGCGCGGTCTGTCCGGGGCTACGACCGAGACAAGTTCACCTCCCCCCGTGTTCAGCTTCAGCTTCAGCAGCAGCGTGTTCCAGGAG